>ML781710.1:253258-267837 GCA_009831015.1 Picea engelmannii
TTGCAGGGGGGGAAGAGAGTGATAGAGAGAAGCCCCAGGGGTTTAGTACAATGAGTTCACTTGGATCAGTGGGAAAATCTTCTTGGGCCCAAGTGTGGAGCTGGAGGGTTTCCTGAAGATGCATAAGGATGATAGTCCAAAGGTGAGGGGGAGGGGAGGCCTGGGAACGAAAGATATGTCTATTTCTCTCTTTCCACAATTGCCAGACAATGAAGCCTGTTAGGAGTTGCCAAGTTCTGTTCAGAATAAGACTTTTGTAGGAGCCATGCCCCCAATTTATGATTTTGTTGATGGTGTTGTTGTTTTATCTTTTGGTTCTTCTCATGAGTTTGGTGGCCCTATTCCAGATTTCCTCACTGAGTGGACAATTATTTAGGAGGTGCTCCATGGTTTCTTCCTGGTGATGGAAAAGGTGGCACATTGAGGGGCCTATGAATCCCCATTTTCTGAGATTGTCCCTAGTTAGGATTTTGTTCTGGACTAGAAGCCAGAGAAAAGTGGAGATTTTTGGCCAGAATCTTGATTTTCATATTATTGCCCATATGTGATCTATTTGAATGTTTTGGAGTTTTTCCTATAGAGTGTAGCCTTCTTTGAGTGTGAAGTTTCCATGTGGGGTGTGACCCCATCTGAGAATGTCCAGTTCTGTGCTTATATAGATTTGCCTTTGATTTTTCATTTGCTTCCAGTGTTGAAAGTCGCAATCGGTTTCTGTGTGGAGATCCTGGGGAGTTGTTTTCCAACTATGCCAAGGAGGATTGATGGAGGTGTTTGACCATAGTTCTACCACTTTAAGGGAGGTTATATCATGTATGTGGTTTTAATAATATATTAGGTTGTCTTCAATTTGTAGGGGAGGTAGATGCTTCTGGGGGTCCGTCCAGAATAGTGCACTTTAGCCATTACAAATTTTCAAAAACGTATGTTCCTATATTAACTAGCGATTTTTCCAGGCCACATTCCAAATGTTGGAGCACTGGGTTTTGTCCTGTAGTTGTATGAGTTGAGCCTGAGGTGTGTGCAGGGCATATTTGTGTTTCCATAGTTTTTGCTAAAGCTCAGTCAGAGTTTTGATGCAACACCACCATATCTTTGCTCCCATAGTGTTGTTTAATTTGCCTGGGTCTCAGAGACCCAGACCTCCTAGAGATTTTGGCTTACAGACTTTTTCCCAACTAACAACAACCCACTTTTTTTCAGGGTTATGGTCGTGCCATAGAAAATTCCTTTGTAGATTTCTTATTTTTTTTTATGACTAATTGTGGGGCAGCTAGAGCAGAAAAGAGGTAGGTAGGAATAGCTTGTAGAACAGACTTTAAAAGAATGAGCCTAGCTGGGAGATTGAGGGAATAGAAGGTCCAATTGTTGAGGCGATTGGAGATTGAAAGGAGAAGGGAGTTTGAGTTAGAGAGAGGAAGTCCCAGGTATTGAGAGGGCAGGGAGTAGATGGGTATGTTCATCAGATGTGAGATGTGATGTTGGATGGCCTCTGGTGTATTGAAGAAGAAGAGTTGATATTTGGCCAAATTAAAGGTGGTTCTTGAGGCTTCACTGAAATCATTGAGAATGGATCTCAGTTTGTTGTCTTCTTGCGTAGTAGGGGTGTTGAGAAGAATTGTATCATCAACAAATTGGTTGTGTGAGGCTGCTGGTTGTAACCCATGCAAATGGAGGCCTTGAAGTGAGCCATTTTGTATTGAGGACTTGATGTAGTGGCCCAGGCCCTCAGCCATTATGACAAAAAGGAAGGGGTACAGTGGGTCACCTTGTCTTATACCTCTCGAGGGGGAGAAGGGTTGAGAGGGAACTCCATTGAAAAGAATTCACAAGAAGGTTGAGGAGATGAGGTTCATTGTCTAGGAGATCCACTCATTGTTGAAGCCAGAAGCTATTAGGAGGGCTTTCATATATCGCGAACTTAATTTTTCAAAAGCTTTTGAAAGGTCAAGTTTTAGTAGCATACCTGGAGTACGGGTGATTTGACCGAGTGAATGATTTCATGGACTAAGATGACACTGTCCATGATTTTCCTTCCTTCAACATACCCTGATTGATCCTTGGAGATGATCAATTAAAAATGGATGGCCTCATTACTTGGAGGGGGTTCCATGGGAGAAGGAGGAATACCCCCTGACACGGTAGAGTCTGTATCAACGAGAAAAACATGGGCAGTATCGGGTTTACTCTCGAGCGGGAGAGTAGGATCGACTGATGATGAGAACAGATCAACCACTTGGGTTTCATTCTCCAGAGGGAGAATAGGGTCGACAGGCGGAAACAGATCAACCGCTTGGGTGTCACTCTCTAACGGGAGAGTGGGGTTGATCGAGGATGGTATCGGATCAACCACTTTGTCAACTGGTTCAACTAAGGACATGACCATATTGACAACATGATCAACCAGATCCGATGAAGGGACCAGAGTGATCATTCCATCAACTATAGGTGGGTTGAGAGAAAGCTTACGGTAAGCAGCTGGAAGTTGAGGTTGTGAAACAATCATGTCTTCCAATAATTCCAAGGCTTTGTCCATGTGAGGGCAAAGATGAGTTAGATGACTCCCTTTGCATAACATACATGGGAACTTGACTCTACTTTTCTTCTTCTCAGCCGTATCATGACTAGTCGACGGGAAGTCATCAGCATGTTTTTCAGAGGCTAACGATGTGGGTTGGCGAGGATGTGTAGACCATACTTCTATAACCCTGGATAGACCTGGGCAATATTTAAGAAAATGGCTACCCTTACAAAGTCTACAAGGGTACTTTGGCTTATGGGTTGTTTGGGCGATCTTGACATCATCAACACTCCCAGCACGATTAACAGTAACTGGTTGTTTTCCAACATGTTTGACAGTAGTTGGAGGTTTGGATCCTTGCTTAATTTTCTTCTTCTTATTCTTCCTTTTCTTCTTCTTCTCATTCACCGGGTTACTAGCTTAAGAAATTTCACTCGACGAAGAAGATGGAATGGAAGGTGACCCTGCAAGTGAAGAAGGCGAAGAAGACCTTACTGGTGAAGATGGTGAAGGATCAACATGAGGTTGATATTCTTGGGGGGAAGTGCTTACGACCGAAGCACTTACTGCATTCGGGATTACCTGAGTAGAAAACAACCACACCGACAATCCAATTGTGAGACTTGGAAGGCTCAGAGTAGTGATGTGAGGAGGACCAATGTTTCCGTAAGAAGGAAAAACAAAAGGTTCCCCTGGAGCAGAGGTTCCTTCATTGGTCATTTCGGGAACTGACGCCATGAAAAACAAAAATCCAAGCTAGAGTCCACTAGGGAAAACAAACAGCACAAGCTAAAAATCTAGGAAGCAAGCAAACAAACAAAACCTTCTCACAATGAACGCACTAGTTGGTGATGAAATCCAACGTCACGGGAACAAAGTAAGAAGGGGCTGAGATAGAGTGGGTGGAAAAGTTACGTTGACGACCTGCTTAACGTACTTACGCCCTGGTGCAAGCTCCCACACATAATCGTGGGTATACCCTCCAAGGAGCCCGAGTGAGTTTGGCCAACGTCGATTCCAGGTACCATGAAGACTTTCCCCTTCACAGTCACCTCGGGTAAAGAACCTAGAAAGATAGGCCACTAAGGTTACCACCAAAAACCATAAAGCCTGGGGGGACATTTGACAGTCCGATCCACACGCAAGGGCAAGGTATCTAGCCCGAAATCAACTCAAAAGGCTTCCACTCATCATTGTGGGTATACCTCCGAGTGACCCCTGTAATATGTGCAATATCTACACTGATATCAACAAATAAAGGTGAGTAACTCTGCCAACATCAATGCGACCTAGTGCTTGACCCTTGTGTTATAAGGGATTCCCAGGACAAAATGTAATAAGTGGATTTAAATGCTCCCTAACTCAAGATTCTATGTTTGTTTGCAACTTTGGAAAGTTATCTTCCACACCTAATCCAAAGCCCTACGACTAATCTAATGTAGGTTTGCTACCAGAAAAGATAAAAACGTCTAATCAATTTTTATAAGAGCTTTATTTTATGGTTGTTGTTACTCAAAAGGAAGATGGCGTGGACAATATGGTGTTTTGACCGACTCAAAAATTATGCAAAGATATGAAGATGCAATCTTTTTATTTCGATGAAATCTATGCTACGAGAAGGAGAAAACATTTATCATTCCCATATGCACAATGTCCCAAAATATATTAAACTCATCAATATCGAAATTCTCAAGACATAATTTAAGATCAAAAAATGCCAAGAATCATGCAATTTCACTACTCCAAATGCAAGGATGCCCCCAATCTACTATAAAGCAAGAAATTAAATATTTTTGTTTCAAAAATTTCACTAAAAGCAATAATGAACTTTCTTAAAACAACGAAACCCAAACTAAAAGTTTTCTTTTAAAGCGAACTATTTAGAAGAAATCTGATCTTTCCCTAAACAATTCTAAAGAAAACACACACTTTGTAATTGAAAGACACTCAAAGCAAGAGACTAATCCTTCAAAACCAAACAAAGCAAAAATGGCTATAAGAAACTCAAAGAATGTCAAGAATACTGTAAACAGATCAATATAGGCTCCAAAAGTTCAATCCAGCTGATCAAAGAAAAACTGGGTATCAAAAATAGGATATCCTAATTCCAAACACAAATTTCAAATGGGTTCGCAGCCTAGCTATAGGGTACAGTGCGAACATTAGTGAAGTTCGCAGCCTAGACATAGGTAGGGTGCGAACACCTCGCACTGGATTACACACTAGGGTGCGAACTCAGATGATTCTCGCAGGCCACTAAAGGGTACATTGCGAGAATGTCTGTAAACATAAAATTTGGAAAAAGGAAAAAACTTTTGAGCGAACTTTCAAAACCAGAGAGTCTTATGGATCTCCCATAGACTCAGATACCAGAGAACAAGCAATCAAAGCAAGGGAAACTAGACTAACTAGGAAACAATCCGATCCCCAGTATGGTCGCCAATTTTGTTATAGGATAAATCCGTAAGTGCGGACACAAACCGATCTACCTAGATCCACCTGGATCTAGAACAAATCAAGACAGAATAATACTCTTTCCCTAGATCTAAACTATTGAATTAAAGGGAGGCAAGAACAAGGGATCATACCTTATAATCGCTTCCATTGGTTTTTGTTGTTCCAACTTCGCTCTGATGCTCTTGTGTTGTCAAGACCACAACAATACAAACCAATCGAAGTGAAGACAACTCAATTCAATAGCTAATCTATGTATATGATCAAGGAGTTATACAATAAACTAAAATTAGCTTTATGGGAAAGAATCATATTACTGTATCATATTAAATGTGAAAGAGAGATTACAACCGTTGCCTTGATGTCGTAAGCTCCCTTCCAACTGTCCTTCATTCCCCACACACTTCTTGCTCCAAGGATTCTGAAACCATAGATCTGATAGCTACTCACAATCTATCTTGACAAAGCAAATCTCAAAGCCACTCTAACCAAGCCAAAGCTAACAATCTCAAGAATCAACAAAGATAACCCAAGCTCAAGCTAACTTTCTCCATGAGAATTCCTCTCCTTTTATAAGTTGAAGAGGATAAGGTGAGGAGGTTAGGATGATCCCACTAAATCATGAAAGCGAGTAAGATCCAAACCATTCGGATGCCACCTCACCATAGAAGTTTCTCCTTCTAGAAGATTCGAGAAAACGCTCATTTTTCCCATGTGCTAGAATTCTTGCACCCTAGCTATAGAGCAACCTGCGAACACCTCACACCCTGGCTATAGTGCAACCTGCGAGAATGGGTCATTCTCGCACCCTGCCTATATAGCAACCTGCGAACTTCCCTTTTTATAAGGTTTTTACATAAGAAAAAGCAACTTCTTTTCTCAGGAGAAGTTCTTCTCCCTTCTCTCTTTAGGAACTCAGGCCACTGACCCCTCTGAAGGCAACATATAGGTTTACATCATTAACGATCATAGGGATGACGAAAATAATGTGTAACGGAAGGGGAGTATGGGCTTGAGTCACAAAGCTATGAATTTAGAGATGATTTTGTAAATCATGTTGCATAATGCTATTGGCTGGAATTTATTCGGATTCGTGACCCTCTTTTCCTTGGAGATTAAGGTGAGGAAAGTGGCATTTAGCACTGGGAGAACTTTTCCCAAGAAACGTGATTCCTCAACCAACTGCCACACCTCTTCCTTGAGAATTGACCATTAGTAATGGAATAAGTCTGTGATGAAACCATTTGGGCCTGGAGATTTTCCTTTGGGTAGATATTGAATGACTTGATCCACCTCTTCTTGTGTTATGGGTCGCATGAGATCCGCGTTCTGTTTCGGAGAGATAAGGGATGTAATGTTTTGAGTAACCCATTATATTGCTGGAGTGTGGTCCACAAGGGGTTATGAGAGAATATCCTTGTAGAATTCTGTCAGCTCGTTTGTTATTTCTTGGTGAGTTAGCAGGGTGTTTCCCTAGTCATCTTCCAGCTTCATAATGTGATTTATGAAGCATCTGTGGATCATGGAGTGGTGGAAGAATTTGGAGTTTTTCTCCCGCTCTTTGAGCCAGTGAACTCGAGATTTCTGTTTCCATAGGATTTCCTCCTACTTGTTTCTTTCTTCAATTTTCCTCTCGATGGTGTTCTCTTCTTATAGCTGAGTGACCGTGTATCATGTTTCTATGATTTAATCCTGAAGGTCTTCTAGTTTTTGTTCCATCGCTTTTCTTTCTTGAAAGACGTTCCCAAAGACCTCTTTGTTCCATTTGCATACTTGTTGTTTGAAGTTTTTTAGCCTTTTCTGGAAGCAAAACATTTTGGTTCCCTACTGGATCTCAGCATTGGTTCACTAGGTGGGGGCTAGCCCCTGGAAATCCAGGTGGGTTAGCCATAATTTTTCAAATCTGAAGGGTTTGAGTTTGGGAGTGGGTATTGTGTCTATCCAAAACTGGACTAGCCAGTGATTTGAGCCTGCCTTTGGAAGAATTTTGGACTCTACCATTGGTACTTCAAGCATGAGGGCTTCCGAGATTAATAAGCAGTCTAGCCTGTAGGATATTTGTTGAAGTATTGATCGTCTGTTGGTCCATGTGTAGGTGCCATTACCATTTTTGATGTCGACAAGATTGAGTTGTTCTATTAGCTCCTGGAATTTTATGTTGTCTTTTTCTAGGCATTATTTTCCTCCTCTTTTTTCCTGTAGCATTAGAATCATGTTGAAATCTCCTCCAACTATCCATCGCTTGTGCTCTACAAGGGAGCCTAGGTAAGAAAATATTTTAAGGAAGAGATCCTCGTCCTAGAAATTTAGAGGGCCATAAGCATTGGTAATCAATCCATCTTTATCTGAGCCAATAGCTCGATAATGAGCTGCAAGATTGCTTGGTGTGGAGAGGCCTTGATACAGGATTATTGTGGCAGGGTTCTAGAGTATATTTAATCCCCCTACTATGCCTTTCGAATTCAAATGGAAAACGTTGCAATGTCGCCAACATATTTTGAGTATGTCCTTGAAAATTTGCCCCACGCATTTTTTTTCTTGAAGTAAGAGAATATCAAGGTCTTCAACTTTTACACAGTTTCGGAGAATACTCTATTTGGATATCCCATTTAGGCCTCTAATGTATCAGTTTATGATATTCATTATAAAAAATTGGGTGGGTGGAAAAAGGAGCTCTCTGAGAGCCGTTGAATCTGCCTCGAATTGATCATGTAGTTCCCTTCCTCTTTAATTAGCTGGTGTGCTGATTTTCACATGCGCCTTTTGTTTTCCTTAGGGTTCTTCTGGGAATCTGGGTTTGGATCCACGTTGATGCTGAGTCTGGAGGTAGCCCCTGTTGTTGAGTTGAGGAAAACCTTATGGGATTTTCTGAGTTGATCTTCCGGTATTGTTTGGAGGTCCTTCTTGTTAAGTGATTCTTCTAGCTTGTCTAGGTCAATATCAGCCAAGTCTTTCTTGTCCATTTCCATTACAGTATCTTCTTCCCTCTCTGGGCCTTTCCCTAGATTTGAAGGTGCCTGGGAGTATGAGTTGTTGCCCTGTACTAGGTGTGCATGTTGGTGTTGCTTTTCTTTGATGTTGTTGTTTCCTTTTTCTGTAGCTTGATGCATGGTTTCGACCTCTTCTGCCTCTGGGAGCTAGTTGAGGGCCTCAAAAGAGTTGGTATTGGAGTTCCTTCATCCATTGTTGTTGTTTGTTTTTTTCTGCATTTGTCTTCTTCGGTTATGAACCTGTGTGAACCCGTCCTTTGGTTTCTCCTCAGCTTCCGGTTTGGTAGGAACGATTAGGGGGCAGTCTCTGAACAGGTGCCCATGTTCATGACATTTTCGACAATGAAAAGGAATGTGTTCATAATATATGGTTTGGGCCTATTCCTCATCTTGGTATTCCAAGGGTACTGAACTTGGTAAAGCTTTGAAGATATTCATATAAACACATATTCTTACATATGAAGTGTATTTTCTTTGTTTTGTGGCCTACAAGGACTTAACATGTTTGCCAAGGGTATTGCCAATACCCATTAATATTTCTTCTAACCAGAACTCTTGAGGAAGGGAGTAGAGATAGATCCATACCGGGGCATAAGAAAAATATTCCTTTTTGGGGTAGAAGCGGTCCATCCAAAAGCGCAAGTATAGGCCTACTGAGTTGTATAAGTATGGTCCTCCTTCGAAGATGTGGTCCTTGTCTTCCAGGTTATATAAAATGTTTGTGAAGAACCATTTGGAGCTTAGCTGGAGCTCATAATCTCCTTTTGGAGTTCACCATGTCTTGATCCATCTTGCAAGATCCTTTTCTGAGGGCCAAAGACCTGGAAATTTGCCAATTAGAGAGTGGTCTCTCATGGACTATGTGTGCTCCCCTATTTTGGTTGATTTTATGACATATCTAGGTGCTACCGAAGCTTGAGGGATGCATTTTCCAGGTATCCATACCTGAGCATCTTTTGGATGTGATGAATCTGCATGCATGCTTGATCCTTTGCTTCCATTTGTTTCATCTTGCAGGTAATGGTCCATAGGTGCGACAGAGGTTTGAAAGGCGACCGACGAGCATGAGAATTTTCCGGATCATTAGCTGTTGTGTTACGGTAAGAGGGGGTTTTCACCCCTTCTTCTTCCCTCATACTGTTGTGTCAGTGGGTGTGGCAGAGCTAGATGTGTCAGGCGTGTGCAGAGAGGGCCTACATGTTACAGGGCAAGTGTCTGCTAATTGCATGAAACCCTAGTCATTTCAGAGCGGCCCCTGTGCTTTCTGGAAACAATCAGAAGATATTTGGATTATCGTTAACTCCATCTTAATCAAATTTTTTAAATAGCCAAAAATTTACACTTAGTGTTTTCTTATATCTCTTAATATTTAGGGAATCCATACCAATATATAATATCCAAGAAATTTCCAACCTATCAGCCAAAATGAAAAAATATTATTCTTTCACATCTTTTGCATAGAGATGTAGAGGTAATAAGTCCATACAACCAGAGTCACCGTCATTATTAAATCATGGGTCATATTGCTCATTCTTTATGGGCCATATTGATGTTTCTTTGTGATGATAGTAGTGTTTGTCTTTAATGGTCACACATGTTGAGAATAAGTGTTTTGAAAAGGGTTTCAAATGATTATTTTAATTATTATAAGGGTAGATTTATGTTAAATTTGGATTTATCAAGATCTTACATGATCCAATTTTTTAAGGAATTTTTTTTATTATTTAATTTATTATTTTTTATTATTGATGATTTTAAAAATTAAGTAGACTTTATTTATTATTTTATTATAATTAATTAAAGAGATTACATAATCTCTTATCACATAAAAATTTTAGGGGTTAAATTTTTCTCATGAATTAATTTTACATGTTTTGTCCCTAAAAAAGATTTGTCAATTTCCTTTTTTTCTAAAAGTGATTTGTATAATTTCTCTATAATAAAATTATTTTACCTTAAAAATATCCCAATTTGTATAGAAACTATATAAAATCCTTAGAAATTTGAATATTTTTACAAAAATATCACCAAACATTTTATAGTTTGCTTATTAAAGACTAATATGATTAGTCAAAATTTCTACATTTTGAGATAAATTTCCATCCTTAAAATCATCCCAACTCCTCAACATCTCCCCATACTAAATTGTAGCACACCTAACTACTCTCAATACAATAAAAAAAACAGTAAACAAATTAATTATAAAAATAAAATAAAAAACAAATTAATTATAAAAATAAAATAAAAAATCATATTAAAAAAAAAAGTCATGAGTGAGTAGTTTGGTTTATTGAAAACAAATTATATAATCAATTGTTTAACATATTCAACGTTCCTAGTTCCTTTTTGAAGGTTACAATTTTAACATTCACGATGATAATTTTAGAAGCTTTTGAAAATGGATGTGTAATTCATCTCATTAATTATGTTGGAATTTAAAATTTTAATTAATTATAATTTATTTTTTAATCTTTTAAGTTGATTTATTGAGACATATTTTAGTATGAAAAGAATTTTGAGGATAGAGGGACTATGTGATTGATAATGATGATCAATGTCTATCGAGATAGAAATTTTAAAAGAGTAAGAGATTACTTGCAATTCTTTAGAATTGTGTTTGTGGTTGAAAAGCATTAATAGAAGCTTTCGAAGATCACCATAGTTTTGTTGAGTTAAAATGTTAGGAAGGTTGGTAGTGTGACAAATATTTTGAAATTGAATTCTAATCTGGGTATAAGCTAGATTTCACTATGGATCTCATGAGAATTTGTTCTTGTCTTAGCAATGCTTATTTTTTGCTTTACACTTGTCAAAATAGATAAATTTGGTTTTCTTTTTTCCTCTAACTCTTTATCACACCACATTTCATGGTTATAATGATTTGTAGTGAGGTGATTTGTTTGCCATTTATTTTTCACCAATGTAATGTGGTTGTGGTTTGCAAGTGGTGTGAAGGTGAAATTGTAGCTCAATTGCCATTGCAAAAGATAATTTCATCCCATTATTAATTAAAATTATAAAAATATAAAAACATTACAATTAATTATTCCTTTGGATTTTAACCAATAGCCTCCAAGAAGGAAACACATGTTCTTAACCATTAGACCCACTCAAATTTTAATATAAAACTTATATTAAAATTTTAATAATAACTTTTCTTTTAAAGTGTATTTTGTTTTACTTTTTATTTGTATTTATATTTAAAATAATTTTTGATTTATTGACTCTATTATTTTGGACCTTTTAAAACAAGCATTAAATTTTGATTAAAAAATAATATTTATTTTTTTAGAAATGAAAATTGATTTAATATTAATACTAAGATGATAATAATAATAATAATAATAATAGTAATCATGATAAATGATACTTTGAGGTAGTCATTCAATGTGTGGTTGCACCCAAAGAGATTATATTGAAAATAACCCTACACACATAAGTGGATCAAATCCCGCCCCCATATTTTTCAACATTTAAAGTCAATTGTTATAATGACTTTAAACCCCATTATTGATGTCTTAAGATTTACCAAAGGCTCACATATATGTGAGCATGCTCACATATATGTGAAAAAAATATAACAGTAATCATAATAAATTAACCAATTTATCAAAAAAAAAAAAAAAATATTACTAAAATAAAATTAAAAGTTAGATATTTAAATAAAAATAAAAATGGATTAATTATTGACAAATGAAATCTATGTATAGAAATTTCTAATAATAAATACTACGAGATTTTTTAATTTTATATATATATATATATATATATTCAATGTGCTATATCCAATTTGTATAATAAATGCATGGAGTTCATTATCTTCATAATGAATGCACGTTCATGTTTGTTATAATTAACTAACTAATTCAACAACATTAATTAATTAGTTAATTAATTATAACAAACATGAACATGCATTTAATTATGAAGATAATGATCTTTATATATATATATATATATATATATATATATATATATATAATTGGATGGATGATTTATCTTATTTATCATTTATAAATCATAAAAAAAATATTTTGTGGAAATTTTTTTGGTAAAGATTTATTTAATATAATAATAATAAATAATAATAATCTATTTTTAAGGTCATGATCAAGTCAATTTAACTAATAAACCTACTCAGGTGGTTTTGGTTGTGACCTTAAAAATAAATTATTATTATTATTATTATTATTATTATTATTATATATGGTTTAATTATTATAAACCGTATTCATTGTACATACACATTAATTAATCAACACATAACAATCTTATGAATAGAAAACAAGAGTATTTGTTTTGTGAAATAGATTTTGACCATCAACTCAACTAGGAGATATGGGTTTAGAAAGTGGCGATATGAGATCTTAACTTTGATTATCTGCGCTCTTGCTTCTGCTCATCATTGCTACTCACTTCTTACAGACAACTTGTTCATCAGATAACGTTTGTCATTCCAACATAATAATAAATCACAATTAGAGGTCTCATACACCAATTTGGTGTTTGGCTTGGCTTTGCTCTTAAAAATAAATTATTATTATTATTATATAAATTGATAATAGATACTTTAAGAGATTATTTCAATTGATTGTAGTTAATATAATTGATTGTAGTTATTAATAATTAAATATTTAGTTATTAATTTAATTGAATATTTAGATAATGTATGTTTATTAAGGTTAACTTTAGGTTTTAGGAAGGTAAATGAGTGTGTGCAAGGTAATGATGGTCTCTCATGATGCATTAGTGCCAATAAAACAACAATCTGTTAACTTGGAGGGATTATTCAAGGTACTTTTACAATGAATTTTAATATGATGTAAGAAGATGAAACGTAGGAAATTGAATTAGCTTTATGAATATACAACTTTTATTCATAGACATTGTGATAACTAGATCAAATTTGATTTTTTCTAACAAGGGTATCTTATTTTTCCAACAAAATATAAGGTATATGTTTTAGTTCGCGCAGGTGTTGAGTGTCTTAATGATGGAATTTAGTTCCAAAAACTTGTATACTTGTAGAGAGCCTGTTTTTCTTATGCTGTGTATTTTTTGGAAATTTTTTAATATTAGTTTTATATTTTTTTAAAATTATCAAAGTCAACATATTCTTGAAATTACAACATCTTTTGTTCGTCTTTTGTTCATGGAGGCTAAAAGGGTCTTAACATGATCAATTTTTTTTCTTTTATATCATAGGTAAAGTTATAGAAGAAATAAGATAGGTATGTATTCTAGGATTTTGATATATGTGAAGACAAAAATAGATTAAAAATAGTAAACAATAATAATTAAAAAAAATAGATATATATTTGAAATCTGCATAGCCGAATGGATCTATGTCTATAATTTCGTCAAAATTGCTTAGCCTATAGAAAAATAATGTCAAAGATAGAGATATAGAGGTGTATTCACAAAAATGGAGGTGTTTATGAATTTACAAACCAAACCACTAGGTTTGTCATCCTGGACCGAAATTCGAGCCAACTAAGTCAGCATACACCTTTTCAATCCCTCCCCCCAAAATTGAATTCAAACAAACACGCACGTCCTCCTAAAAAAATCATTTCCTTCCTTCTCTATCTTTGTCCTCCCGCTCCTACATCTACCCCCACCTCTCTATCTCACTCTCACTCTCCCTCTCTACCCCCTGTCTGTCTCCCTCTCTCTCCCTCACACTCCTATACATGGTAAGACCTAGACATCACAATATTTAGACATCGCAAGGCATGGAAAGACCTAGAGCTAGACCTTACCTTGACATGCCTAAGACTCTCACACCCACTCCCTATCTATCCCACCCCTCTTCCTCTCTCTCTCTCTCTCTCTCTCTAGCTTTTCCCCTTAATCCCTCACTCCCCTCTCTCTTGAACCTCTATTCCACCCTTTATCTCTCTCCTCGTTGTTAGTCTCAATCTTAGACTCTTTGCCCCTATTTATCTCTCTATTCCCCCTCTCTTTCTCCCTCTGTATCCCCCCCCTTCCTCTCATTCTCTTTCTACCCCCCTTCTATGTTTCCCTCTCTTCTTCCATTCCTCTCACTATCCCTCTCTATACCCCCCCTCTCTTTCTCCCTCTTGTCCCTCTCACACTCTATCTCTACCCCTCCTCTTTGTATTTCTCTCTCACCCCCCCCCTCCCTCACTATCTCTACCCATCCTCTTTGTCTTGCTCTCTCCCCCTCTCACACTCTCTCTCACACACACAATCTCTCTCCCATGACACTATGTCTCTTCTGTCTCTCCTACATCTACCCCTCTCTCCTAGATTTACCTCTCTCTCTCTCTCTCTATACCCCCCTCTCTATTTTCATCTCTCTCCCTCTCACACACTCTCTCTACTGCCTTACTATTCCTTTCTCTCTCTACCTCCCACACACACTTTCTACCCCCCTATATTTCTTCCTCTCTCTATCCCACACTCTAACACACTCACTCTCTACCTCCCCTATTTGTCTTCCTCTCTATCCCTCCCACACTCTAACACACTCACTCTCTACCTCCCCTCTTTGTCTTCCTCTCTCTCCCTCCCACACTCTAACACACTCACTCTCTACCTCCCCACTTTGTCTTCCTCTCTCTCCCTCTCACACTCTCACACACACACTTTCT
>ML781710.1:268972-344934 GCA_009831015.1 Picea engelmannii
CCCTCCCTCCCATTATCTCTCCTCTCTTTCTCTCCTACATCTATCACCTCTTTCTCTCTCTCGTTTTTGTTCATCTCACTCTCACTATATCCCCCTCCGCCTCTCTCCTATTCTCGCCTCCTATTTCTCTCTTTATATCTCTCTATCCCCCCTTCCCTCTATCTCCCCCCTTCCTCTCACACTCATTCTCACTCGACGTCTCTCCTTATTGTTAGTATCACTCTCACTCTCTATTTTCCTCTCTCTTTCTCTTCCTACCTGCATCCTTCTATTTGCCTCTATTTCTACCCCCCTCTCTCTCTATCCATCTAAATGATAGGAATGTCTCACAATGAATAAAGGATATGTGAAACATAGAAATGTAGCCTCACCTGTAAGGTGAGTGTTAAGTTTTTGTTCTTCTTCAAATGGATTACTTATATGAGTACTTATATGAACATGACCATGACCTAGACCATGAACTAGACCTAGACCATCACCTAGACCTCACTAGCTCCATCTAAGCCTACACATAACCTATACTCTACCCTTAACCCCATGCACACCCAAGCCCTAAGTGCAGTATGCCTATACCTCTTGTTTTATAATGATATTTTGTGGATATGACCGTTCACCTACGGTTTAATAATGATCTCACATGATTTAATGATGATTATGGTATGTTGATTCTTCTTTTTTATTTTAATATAAGCATAATATTATAGGTGATTCGATATTAGTTATTCACAATCATTGTTTGAATCTCTCTCTATATCCCACCTCTTTGACTCTCTCCCTCTCTCTCTCTCTCTCCATCCATTTATTTCTCTCCCTCCTCCCTCTCTTTCCCTCCCCTCGCCCCCCCTTCTCTCTCTCTCCCCCCCTCCAAGTCTTCTCCTTTCTCTGTCTCTTTGTCTCTCTCCTCCTTTCTCTTCCCCTTTGTCCCTCCCTCCTACTATCTCTACCCTATTTGTCTCCTACATCTACCACCTATTTCTCTCTCCTTGTTGTTAGTCTCACTCTCACTCTCTCTCTCCCACCTCTCTCTCTCTACCCCCCTCTTGGTCTTCCTCTACCACCCTGTCACACTCTCAAAAAATCCATCTCTATCCCATTCTATATTTACCTCTTGCATCTAACCCCCACTCTCTCACTCCTTGTATCACCCTGTCCCCCCCACTCTCCCCACCTTACTCTCTTTTCATCTATATAACCCCCCTTCCTCTCACTCTCTCACTCTCTACCCCCCCTCTTTGTATCCTTGTTTGTCACTCTCTTTTTCTTCCACTCGCCCCCTCTCACACTCTCTTTCTTCCTCTCTTTGTAGCCCCCCTCCCTACATCACAAGGAAAGAAATGGCCTTGACCTAGACATGTCAAGAACTAGACCTAAACCTAGACATAACAAGACCTAGACATGGAAAGACCTGGAGCATGAACTAGACCTATACCATGACCATGACATAGACCTATACCATGACCTAGACCACAACATAGAGTGAGAGATAGATTTAGACAATGACCTAGAGCTTGACGTAGACCATGACCTAGACCATGACATAGAGCTAGATATATAGATAGACGATGACCTAGAGATTGACATAGACCATGACATAGACCCCTCATACTCTCACTCTCTCACTCTCTACCCCCCCTCTCTCTATCCCTCACTCTCTTTTTCTTCCCCTCTCCCCCTCTCACACTCTCTTTCTTCCTCTCTCTGCATCCCTCCTCCCTACATTGCAAGGAAAGAAATGGAATTGAATTATACATGTTAAGAACTAGACCTAAACCTAGACATAGAAATACCTAGACATGGCAAGACCTGGAGCATGACCTAGACCTATACGATGGCCATGACATATATCATGACATAGACCTAGACCATGACCTAGACCATGACATAGATCTAGAGCTAGATTTATGCGATGACCCAGAGCTTGACATAGACCATGACCTATACCACCACATAGAGCTAGATCTAGATTTAGACGTTGACCTAGAGCTTGACGTAGACCATGACATAGACCCCCTATCTCCATCTAAGCCTAGGCATAACTTATACTCAATCCTTAATCTTCTCTTCACTCGAGCCCTGAGTGCACTATGCATATACCTTGTGTACAACCCTTGCACCCACATCACCCACATCTTGGTGCTCTAGCCATTGCTCTATCCTTGAAAACACTTTGAATCCTAATCCTTTAGGCCTTAGTTTTCCCCATACCCCTATACATCTTTATTCATAAATAGGTTTGGTGAATATTAAATGTTATATTTGTTGCATTAAGAGCGCACACACACTCATATCACTTGATTGAGCTATAGTTGTTGGTTTCTTATGCTCAGTAGGAATGCGCGTGCATTCCTAGAATGCACATGCGCTTTAGTGCGCATGCATTCTAGGAATGTGCGCATGTTCCTGCTGATAAGTTTTTGGTGCCAAGCACACCCCACCTCATCTATCTCATGGCCGAAAAAAATCCATGACAACTTTAGAAAAAAATAGCCGGCATAGATAGGTTTTACTTATTTTAGTGTTCTTGTTAGATTCATATAGACTTTTGTGCTATTGTCAGACCATTGTAGGAAAATTTGGAAGACAACTTTGTCAAGTGCAATTGGAATTATTGTTTGTATCTACTTGTGTCTTCTTGGAATTGGAAGACAAATTTGTCCAAGTGAAATTGGAATTGTTGTTTGTATCTTCTTGTGTCTTCTTGGAATTGGAAGACAAATTTTTCTAAGTGCAATTGGAATTGTAGTTTGTATCTTCTTGTGTCATCTTGGAATTGGAAGACAAATTTGTCCAAGTGCAATTGGAATTGTTGTTTGTATCTTCTTGTGTCTACTTGGAATTGGAAGACAAATTTGTCCAAGTGCAATTGGAATTCTTGTTTGTATGTTCTTGTGTCTTCTTGGAATTGGAAGACAAATTTGTCCAAGTGCAATTGGAGTTTTTGTTTGTATCTTTGTGTGTCTTCTTGGAATTGGAAGACAAATTTGTCCAAGTGAAATTGCAATTGGAATTATTAGATGTGTCTTCTTTTGTAATACAAAAACAAATTTCTCCACTTGGTTGTGCCTTATTACATAATACAAAGACAAATTTGTGGTGGGTGTTTGGAAGCCATATTTTATGTTTAAACACAGGGAACCATTGGATTCGAGAAATAAAGTCCTAGAGAAAAAAGAAAACGATCGAAAAGGTAGAAGAAGAAAGATAAAAAGTGAAGTTACGTATGTCATAGCGTAGGATTTCAAAAGCGGGAAATCCAATTTCTAGCGGAATAGATGTCGATATTGTTTCTCCTCCATCACTAGAAGAAAAGTGCAACAATTCATTAAAGAGAAATCCAAACAATATCTCATCAATACAACTTTTTGTGGATTACTAGATGATGGAGGATTTGCTTGGAGCTGATTATACAATGGATGAAATTAGAGAAGCAACTAGTGTACAACATTGTGGTGAAGAAGGTCAAGTGGTGAAATATTTTGTTGGACAGTCCAATGTTCCAAAAACTAGACAATCCCATGTCCACTCTCCTCGCATAGTTGATATGTCGATGATTGAAGGGGAGAGAACTACAACATTGTTAACTCCACAACAGGGAGGTCAAGAGTGTCAAAATAGGGGTTCATCGTCCCTACCTAGATTGAGCATTGTGCGGTGAATAAATCCTAAATGCATTCAGGTCTATGAAAGTGGTATAGCATCACTTGAAGGTAATTTACTTAACCATATTGATCATTATCACTCTTATAAAATCATTCAAGAATATTTTGAACCAAAATCTGATGCTGGTAAATGTCAATTATTTTTATCTTTGTTAAAATATAGAAGTTTGATTGTTGTTAGGAGAATTTTAGGCATTAAAACAGTCAAAAGTGTAGAAACAAGTCATCATATTGTTATAAACCTTGCAGATGTTTTTCAAAGAATTGGTAAGAAGTCTCATTCTAAAGACCGCAATGCAGCCTGGCATGTCTTGTCCTAGTCAATTGTTAGCAAGATCACAAGAAAACATTATTTGCTACAACAAACCTCTCACCTCTTGAAATGAAATGTAAAAACCCTTATAAAGTATTCTCATAGACGAGATAGCCTCGACATAGGTGCCCCAACATATTTGTGGGCCTTCATTGGAAGGCTACCTCATTCTAACATTAAGTTAATTGGAGTGGTCAAGGGACTAGTTCAGAATTTATGGCATGAGAACATGTTGAGCACTCAACACACCCTAAAAAATCCTATATCATTTTTTATACTTTTTGGGTACCACTTGATCTTTTCACTCTCTGATTTGACTTCATTTTGAGAAATTTTTGTCTTTGATTATTATCATAACTCTCATTATCTATTCAGGTTTGTCTGAACTTATGAAATCCCGTGACTTAAAAGGCCTTAACACCTGAATAAAGAATCAACAGCCAAAACACTTCACTCGACATGCTCAGATTCAACATCAAAAGGAATTCAAAGAAGGAAAAGAATCACTTGGGAAACCTCAGTCACCGAGAGCCAATATCCATCGGCATTGATGAAAGGAAGTTTTTGTTTGCGTCAAAGTATTGCATAAGGATATCGCTGATAGTCGATTCCCCTTCGACATCGGTAAAAGACGAGGATAATAGACCTTAACAAAGAAATAAAATATATCGTCGATAGACGATACCCGACGTGCTTATAGGAATCGGGGAAAACCTAAAAGGATCAAAACGAACATTCTGACCATGCTAAAGAGTATTCCCAATCGTCCATCTCCGATGCGTTTTCGGGATCGAGACTTTTTTCAAAGAATCTAATCCGAAGAAAGCACTTGATAGGTTTATCATCGATCACCAACCCTAGATACGTTTTCGGCACCTACAAGCTAAGGTTTGTTTTAGTATGAATAACTTCAGAAAATTCCCAACTCCAATTAATACATGCAAATTAGGTCACCGGTCTTCAAGGCCACGTGTCTTTACCAGAGTGGAGAACCGTATGGTCTAATTTTACCTTGAGTCATTCTTGGTTCCCTAGGTCTGAATCACACCTTTGAGTCATATTTTCCATGACAACATTTTATGATGAGATTGATCGATGTCGGAGCTTTGCAGAAGGACATCAACGAAAACTTTCATAGCACATCCCTGATCCATGATCCACCCATTGAGAGAGCAACACAATGGGACGTTTTAGCGTTAGATATGATCGGATTTTGAGCATTTAAGGGCATAATTAATACCAAATCCTGCATTAGTTTCTACATCGTGCGCCAATCAAACCAACCATTAAAAATCACCGATAGACCACATCACCCCCCACGCCTCCCCCATCAACCCACGATGAATTTAAGTTGTAGAAATTCGGCGGCAGATTTGTTTAAATTTCACTCATCACCTGAATTGAATGGGTGATGCGAGATTGTAAGTTCTTCCCTAGTTTAAATTCTCTTGAACCGTTGTAAAAGAAATCATTATGCGCGCAAGGAAATTCAAAGCATCCAAAGAAGCAAGACGAGTAATTCGAAGGTTGCAGAGATCTCGTGAGTATCAAAATAACCAGGTTTTAGCGAGATTCATAGGTATGTATCCAAGTATGTAAATTTTACATGGCTTCAAATTATATGTTTTCTATTCGGTTTTGTTCTTTACACAGTCTCTAAAGGTTTATTTTAGTTGCAGGAACAATGCCGCCAAGAAAGTCAACCACCAGATGATCACCGAGGGCACCGAGGCTAAAAGAACTAGAGGTAGTTGAAGGCTCCTCTCCAGGGGCCACAAAACAATTATAATACACTATGAGGCCAGAACCTGTCATTAAGACAATGACGAAGAAGGTTTTGATCTAGCCTCTGACCTTTGTAGATATAGAGGCAAGCACAAGGTCCAAGATGCCACTCCCACATTGGGGAGAACTCTTTAACAATATCAACCGAGAGGAATACCTGGAATATAAATGACACAGTGATCCAAACGTTAGATCGCTCGATGTTGAAGTGTTCTCGAACATCCAACAGTCGTACCTGCATATGGTGGCGAGAAGAACCCCTATTTTTCCCTATATTGAAGTCCTGAAGTGGCTCATCGACCACACGGACACAAACAAATGTTTGATCAATGATGACAATGGTGGGTGTGTCGGAGTGTTGTTACCAGTGGAAGTTAAGAAATACTACAAGATTAGAGATCCTGAGGAGTGGCTAAACACATATTTTGTCATGAAGTTCTACGAGCACCATGATACCAGCCAGGTGATGGCCTCATGGTGGAGGGAGGACAAAAATTACACCAACCAGAGCGCTGGATGGTACGCTATGGCCAATTTGAGGGAGCCATACATCTATTTGATGGCTCTCATATGTCGATTATATGGAGAGAAGGACTGCTTCAGATTTTTAGAAGTGTGGATTCCCTTGGCTTACACAATGGCGATATCCGGGAGTGGTTTCAACTAGGGAGTGATAATTTCTAAACAACTGAGCATCTGTATACAATAGGCTCATACGTCGAAGGAAGAAGAGACACCAGTTTTCTACATGGCTTCATATTTTCTTGTTGTCATGTGCGCCATAAACATCTTCGTTAGCATGAATCTAAGCTGACATGTTGCAGAGGTCCCGGTCCACGTCTATTTCAACGTGTTGTGGGAGAATAGGTATAAAAGGTCTTACTCCCTCATCTACGATGAATTCATCACATGAATTTATTTCATTCTTTTTAAGAAGGTGTTAGTCCCTAAAGTTGCACTTGACTGTGAGAGGGAAAGTTGGGGCATCATCAAGTTATTTCAATAGTATTTTAAAGTTTTTATGATTTTTTTTTAAAGGGTGGTTGAAAACTGGTTCAAGGTTTCAAGATAAATAGGAATTTCAGAACAAGGACAAGAGATATCCCACTGGCTGGTTAAAGGGTAGCGACATAGATGAATCAGAAAAATAAGGAAAGAGAATAATATGTCTTCAATTTGTTAACCCCACATAGAAATCTTATCTCAAAATATACATAAGAAACAAGAACATTAGCTTGTAGATCAAAACTTGAAAATAACAACAACAACAAATTCTTTACTATATCAATTGATAATCAAAGAAAACAATGCATTGCAATTTGATAAATGATCTCAAGCAAGAAGAAAAAGAACATAGAAGAGGAGAAAGTCTAACCATCAATATGCCTTTTCCATTAAGTGTCACATAGAATAAAAATATCTTACAAGGAGTTTCAAAACAGGTCCCTAAATATCCAATTTTTCGACCCCCACAGAGTCTTTCATCTGTATATTTAAACTATCCAAAAGACAACTATAGATCCTAATTTCTAGTGTTCTGTTAAGGATAGGATCTGATCAGTATCTATCTTTGAGGAAGATCATCTCAAAATGATCATTTACATTTCCAGAATAGAAATTAACTCAACAGATTAATCCAAAATGATTTTACAACAACATATCAGATCCCACAAAATTTGGAAATGGTTTTGACTAAGTTATACATCTGAGTTATCCAGCTTCACAATAAAAAAACAATTAGGTCATCATTTACTCCTTGGGTGAATAACAAAAACTTCCAAAACTGTGCAAAAAGACTTTCATAAGGCTTATCATGATATGATAACAACGCTGGCTTTGGTGGTCCTTTTTTTCATCTTAGTGGTGAGTACAATGTTGTGCCAATACAATTTGAAGTTAGATTCTCTAAGATCTTTGACCAATGCTTTTTGCTCCTATTTCTTCTTCTTGAACCCCTGTATCCTTTCCTGTTGTCTGGTGCTCCATTGCTCTACTTGAGCCTTTTCCTTATTTAATTGTTTCACCATTTTATGGAGTTGTTTGATCTTCTCCTTATCACTTCTTCCCTTGACTTTGAATTATGGAAATTCTTCTATAGGTGCAGGCTTGTTTAGGTCTATATCAGCCTTAGGTTCTCTTAGTTTAATTTGGTACCTAGAAGCTAATCCCGAGCTATGACCATCATCTAAACTAGTTGAGTCCATGGCCTCTAGAATATATGATATCTAGTCTGAGTCTACAGGATGATCATCTTTGTTTTCAGAAATTATATTGATGCCTTTAGAAAGTGCTTCAGTTGATAATTTGGTGGTATCTCTTATTATAGGTCCTTTAGGAAATTGAGCAATCTGTTTGCCATTTTTTGTTTTTTTCCCAAAATTTTTATTTTCTTTTTCTTTCCTGTGTAATGGAAGTATTTCTGCCTTTTCTTTGACACCTTCTTTAGAGTCCTTAGAATGGTCCTCTATGACTATGACATTTTCCTCTTTGATAGATGGGTCAAACATAGATTTGGATTTTAACCTGTATTTGTTGGCAACCCTAGTGGAATTCCTCCTAGGGTATTTAGACATAGGTGCATATTTCTTCCCCTACTTTTTTCCTGTGGCACCTTTCTTACTGGTTGATTTTTGTTTATGTTTGATTGTGGGTTTAATTGAGCCTATATTAAAATATTCATCTGTATCTTCTTCCATTTTTTTGTATGTGTCAGAAAACACTTCAATTTCTGCATGAGGAAACATTTCAATATCTGCATCAAGTTTTGATCTCTTACCTCTGTTGGTGGTGGATTTATCCTGATTTTCATCTACAGGAGTATCAACAAGAATTTTCTGAGTCTACTTATTTCTTTTGCTGGTCCTTGTCACCCTAGTTGCAGACATTTCTTCTTTGACTGGGAGTTCATCAACTGTGATACTCTGTTTCTGTGTAGCTACCCTTTTTCCTTTAGCCTTTTTATGTTTTCCTGGCTATGGATCATTATTTAGAGATTGTATTAACCAATCCCAATGTATTTGTACTTCACTCAAAGAAGAAACAACCAATGTATTTATCAAAACTTGATGGACCAAGCTACCTTTAGCCGTGGCAGGGTGAGACTGTACCCTTTTTGACATCTTCGATAGGCTTTTGAGTAGGAAATATGGTAGATTTAGGGGGTAATCTCCGTTGATGTGAATTAATAACCTAATATGGTATATGTAAACCAGCAAGAATCTACCCTCGCAGGTAATATACCTGTGAATTATGATCAGAGCAATATGCCACTCTTGCATGATCTAGCTATGAGGAACTCCTTTATTCCAATTTGGGTTCTTCTTATCTGGTAACAAGAATTGGTTCACAAATTCCATGACCATGTGCTCCTTTTTCCACCATTGTTCTCCCCCAATCGACAATTTGCAAGCTTTGTAAATGGAATGTTCCGGCACCATTATCAACAGCTTTCCAATCACAACTTTGAAACCATTGAAGTTCTGTGAAAATATCATGGACACCTGTTCGCCATGTCCCTGGAAAGTGGTAAAAAACTCAAACCAGCCAACGTCTTTAAATATTTGTGCCATATGTGGGTAAGCTTCAAGCAGTTCAATACCCTCAGGTTCTAACCTAATGCTTTGTCAACCTTTTTTCAGTACCATGTCACTGATACCATGCTGTAAAACTCTGCGCTATTTGAAAACAAGAATTTCAAAACCTATAGTTGTTATTACATAACAATTTCCTTAAATGGATATCTGCACACATCATCCGACGAATTAGAATAACAGATGACAATGTCATTTAATAATATTGGAAATAGGATTGATTTGATGCAGGTCCTTGTAGGTACAAAGTGATCTTATTCATGCAACATTTCAAACGACATCATCAATTGAAGAGAGATCATGGAGTACATGCAGGTCTTTTGTCCATGATTTGTGTGATCATGACAAGATTTGGATTGTTGGTGCATGTCAAAGCATAATTACCTTAGCACTGCAGGAATAGCGCTATTCCTGTAGCGTCGTTAATGACTTGGAAATAATTTGAATTTTCAAAATTCAAATAAGCAAATGATGTAACAAATCTCATTAATCCATGTCTTAAAGCTTCAAACTTAAGAAAATTTTCAAAAATGTAAAAAATGCAATCATAACAATCACAGACCAAGGATTAAAGTCTAATAGAGTCAAGCAATGAAATATAAGCATGGATGATTTAGGATAAGGGATTCTCACTAAATCAAGAACAAAGTTAGAGACTAACACTGGCTTCTTATGGAGGTGAAGTTTTGATGATAAAACTCCAATAAATGCAGACCAGTTCCTTTACCTTACTTCTGATTTATTGATTACCCTGCTCTTCCATCCTTTATTCACAACACAACTGTGTAAAAACAAGTCCATTGGATATATGGAGTCTTTATTGAAATAAAAACCTACTGTACAGGCCTAAACCTTTGATGAATCTTTAAAGAGAATAGTGTTTCAGAAACCTCCCATTCACTGGGCCCCCAAAAGTTTCTGTGTCATCTAGATTATGTAGGAGAAAAGTATTATTATCCATCACCTTGGTTATTCTGAAAGGACCATACCATAAGTTTTCAAACTTACCATGTTTTTCTTTATCCTCTCTCCTAGCATCCCACCTTAATACCAAATCTCCTTCATTAAAAACATATTTCTTAGTTCCTTTATCAAATGTGGCTTTGAATTTGCTTTGGTGAGCAACATATTTCTGATTCATCTATTCTCTGACCTGCTGAAACTCAATCATCTGAAAAATTATCCTTTGGAGATCATTGGGTTCTTCTAACTCTTCTTGAAAAAAAATTAAGACTGGTAAGCCCAATTGAGTTGGAAGAATATATTTTGTCCCACACCATTTGGAAAGGAGAGGTTCCAATAGATTTCTTATTAGTAATATGATCAACCCATAGGGAAAACATTAACTTGGAATCCCATGACTTTTTATTTTCTGCAAGTAGTTTTTTTATAATTCTTATCAGACTTTTATTGGAGGACTCTGCTAACCCGTTTCCTTGGGGGTAGTAAGGAGTAGAGCGAACCAATTTGATGTTATACTTATTGCAGAAATCAATCATGGAGTTGGATTTAAAATCTTGAGCATTATTAGTAACTAGTTTTTTGGGACAACCAAACCAAGAAAAGATATATCCTTGTAGAAATTCTATGATTACCTTGTATGTTGCATTATGAGTTGGAATTGATTCAATCCACTTTGTAAAGTAATTCATGGTTGTAAGGATCCACTTATGTTGTCCAGAAGATGAAGGGTTGATTTCCCCGATGAAGTCCAAGCCCCACTATTGGAATGGTCCATGAGTGATGATTGGTTTCAAAGGAAAAGACATAAGTTTCTTCTTTCTTGCAAACTTTTGACAGGGTTCACATGCCCTGACTTGAGAAAAAATGTCTGAGAACGGAACTGGCTAGTAATAGCTTGCTCTGATAATCTTGAAAGCAATATCTTTCCAATGGTGATGACCTCCACAAACACCATGGTGTAGATCACAAAAAAATTGATTAGCCTCGTCTTCATTAATACACCTTAACAATATTCCATGAGGATCTCTCCATAACATGATCTGATCAATAATGCAATACTTCACTGATTTTAATTTTAATGATCTGAATTTTGATTTATCTAATTCAGGGGGATATTGAAGGTTCAACATAAAAAAATACAATATATTTGTACCATGGTGAAGAAACATACTTGTTGTTTACCTATGAACTGGTTTCTCCAATCTGGAATGAATAATTATGTGCATTGCCTGAAAGATGATACAACCCAATTGCTTTGCAATTTGACTTTGTCATTAATTTGGCAAGGCCTTGACCTTTTATCAACTGAGTTGGATTTATAGTCAGGTTGTACTCCAGTATTTTTGTTATCCATTTTCCTCTCTTTCCTTCACAATTAGGCTGAACTAAGATTTCTTTGACTGCACTGCTTGGCACATAAGCAGTGATCTCATATTGAAGAACATATACACTGAAAGATTTCAAACCCTTTACCAAGGCATACGCTTGTTTTTCCATTATGTCATATTTCACTTCAGAGTCTCTGAGAGTTTTGCTGAAGAAGGAGATGGGTTGCTCATATCCTTGCTCATTTCTTTGTAGAAGAACAACAACTATGGTATATTCTAAGGCAAATGAAAAAATCATGAATTCTTTGGAGTAATATGGACTGATGATAATAGGGGCCTGAACAAGAGCCTGCTTGATATTCTCAAAATATTCTTTAGCTTCTAGTATCGACTTAATTTTTGCATCCTTTTTCAACATTTCAGTAATGTACTTGATAATCTCTACAAAATTAGGTATAAACCTCCTTAAAAAATTAAATTTACCAATGAAGGACTGAATAGACTTCTTATTTCTCGGAATGTCTATCTGTTGGATAGCTTTTACTCTTTCAGGATCTATTTTAATATCTTTGGGTGAAACAATGTGTCCCAAAAGTTTTCCTTCCTCCATGACAAAATGTGTTTTTTTAGGATTAAGTGATATACCGTACCTCCTACATTTCTCAAAAGTTTGCTTCAAGTGTTGTAAATGTTCTTCATCAGATGTTGAAAATACAGTGATGTCATCAAGATAAATAACTACAAACCTGTCTTTTTCACCAATAAAAGAATTGTCCATAGCCCTTTGAAAAGTGGCTCCTGCATTCATCAATCCAAAGGGCATCTTTTTATACATGAAAGTTCCCCAGGGAGTGGTAAAATCTATTTTATTTGTGTCCTCCTCCATTACTGATATTTGATTGTACCCTGAGTATCCATCAAGCATAGAGATCCTCTTTTCCCCTACAACTCTCTTTAAAATATGATCCATTTTTGGTAATGGATAATTGTCCTTTAAGGAGAACCTGTTCAAATTCCTGAAGTCCACACAGAGTCTTATTTCTCCACTCTTCTTCCTAACATGTACAAGATTAGCTACCCACTCTGAGTATCTCAATGGCACTATGATTTTGGCATCCAATAACCATTTTAGCTCTTTTTCTATTATAGGTAACAACAAAGGATTAAGTTGCCTAGAATTTAGCTTAAAAGGTTTTGATCCAGGTTTCAGAGGAATTTTGGGTTGTATGATCTCTGTATCAAACACTTTCAGGTCTTCATAAGACTAGGAAAATACATCAGAATACTGCTTCATCAATTCAACATATATTTTTCCCTGTTTTTTCTGACATTTTTTTGGATATTTTAACCAACCTGGGATTTGAATCAGAACTGATATCACAATCCACTATATTAGTCTCCTCTGTCTAAATAAAAACCTTCCTAGAAACATCGTTGCGATCAAACAATCTCTCAAGTGGAACCAAACCTTTAGGTAGATTATTTGTCTTCAATTCAATGATTTTGTGCCCAACAACACTGTCTTGAAGAACATCTGCATCATGTACCTCTACATCATCATGTTCATTGTCTTGATCTATTGAATAGTTGGAAAACTCTTCAATAGTCTTTAATAATATTTGAATCTCCTCATCATCTTTGAAGACTCGCCAATTTTTGATATTATCTGGTATTAAGGGTCTATGTCTAACCTCAATCTCAAATTTCAAGTTAGGAAACATTGGAGTCTTAAAATTGCTGGCTACAAGTGCCAAAGAGTCAGCCTGTTGATTCAAATTTCTATGCACAAAAGTAATGTTGAATGCCAAAAAGTAGTTATCCACATAATCGCACACTTCATGCCTATATTGTTTTAACCTTTGCTGCTTGGTTTGATAAATATTTTTAATTTGATGGATAAAAAGTTATGAATCTCCAAAAATAGAAAGCTTATCTATACCCATATCTTTAGTAGCTTTCAACTCTAACAACAAGGCTTCATACTCTAATGTTATTGGTTGTATCAAATTCAAGTTTATATGACATAGGAATGACCTCTTGGGTAAGGGAAATCAAATTAATTCCAGCGCCAAAACCTTCTCTAAAACAAGTCCCATCAAAATACATTTTCCAAACAAAATTATCTACATTGTCCCCAACTGTAGGTGTTGTTTTCCTAACTGATGTTTCTGCCATCTGATCACCAATATGAAAAATAGAGGAACTGAGATCATCTTCTACAACATATATAGGATGATTAGTAGGGTTTTCATGATCACTTACCAAATAAGCCAGTGTTACTTCCCTGTATAATCTCCGATGTTCCCCACCAAAAACAGGTATGGTTGCATAGCTAAGATCCATATGTAGAGTGCCTCCTACTTTTTTGGCCCAGGATCTTGACAGAAGCATTCCAAATTTTGGAGGTATGTCAACCACAATAGCATCCAATACCACACTCTTCATAGGTAATTGGGAAAGAGTAACAACCATGCCCTTGATAACTCCTAGACATTTGACTTTCCTGGAGTCAAAAGAATATAGATCATGGTAGGTTTTAGTAATATCTAACCCTAATTCATCCATCACCACCTTAGGCATGACATTGTGCGAGGCACCAGAATCCATTAGGAAGTTATGAAAAACCTTGTCATGGACATTTAGTGATATGTATAATGGAGGAGAAGTATCAGTTATGTCTTCAATATGAGGTCCAATGGTTATAGCAAGGTTCTCATCTTCAAGGTTGATAGTATTTGAAAAGGTGACCTAAGCAAGAGGTTGTAAAGCCTTGAGAACAGTCTTCCTAAAAGGCTATGTTTTCATTAGTTTTGTCAAAGGCACAAAAATATTGATTTTGTTAATTTCATGTTCTAGGCTGAAAGAAGAAACATTGTTTTTTTATTCCTTTAACTCTGTAGTACTAACCTTGGCAGACTGCTTTAATGGTTGATCAATCTGAATCCTAGGACTGTCTTTATTGATCCCTGTTTTAACTGGAGTACTGGCCTTCTTTGTGGAAACAAGTGTATCCACTTTAAGTGTATTTTATCTGGATCTGAGATCATATTTTTTCCTTTTAGGTTCCTTCTGGATGACCTCATCAACATCCCCTTCTTGAAATTGATTTAACATCAAAGCATCTTCATAATCCTGTTGTGTCACATGCATAGGGGATGATTCTGAATCATTTAGATGTACTGCAGAGTCATCTTCTATATTATCTTCTTCCTCCACCTCATCCAGGGATGATTTTAGGGGATAAATTTCGCTCATGGGCTAATTTTCCATGGTTTTCCCCAAAACAAGATTCGCTATTCCAAAAAATATTTGCCCAAATTCTATAGGATAAAATTATTTTACCTTAAAAATCGCCAAAATTTTATACAAACTATATAAAATCCTTAGAAATTTGAATATTTTTAAAAAAATATCGTTAAACATTTTATAGTTGGAATATGAAGGATTAGTAAGATTTGTCAAGGTTTCTATATTTTAAAATAAATTTCCATCCTTAAAATCATCCCTGACCTCATCTACTGCATTATTTTGGAAAGGAGGCAAAAATTTTCGATCTTCTTGATTCTTCCTTTCTCTTGGTAAGATTTGAGGTACATTGTTTGGCCTCCTGAACTAATTTTGATTTCTGTATCCACCTTCCTATGAAGGTATACTAGGTTGCTTTTGTTCCATTTTCAACTTGGACATCTCAGATGTCAAATTATTCAACATCTTATCCATTTCATCCATCTTAGAATCAGATGTTGTATGAGAAGAGGAAGGAAGTTCTTCTTTCTATTTTTTCCTATCTCTATCACCCCTAGACTTCAATTTGTCTGTTGCTAATATGTTAGATTCTACCTCAATAGCAGCTTCTTGCATCTGGCTCAGGGTAGAAGACCTTCTTTCTCTTAGTAACAAAGAAAATTCAACATCGAAAGCATTGGAAAAGGTGATTTTAGCTGATGTTTTTGAAGGCTTAGTTTCATCTGAAATTTTACTGTACATTTTATTGAATCTGTTAGTAAAATCAGATATTGATTCACCTTGTTTCCTTTCTAAAGCACCAATTTCAGTAATGTAGTATAAGTAGTCTTTCTTGTCTCCCCAGTGTCTTAGAAAGGTGTTATCCAAGGCATCAATATCAGAAATTGAATTAGGTGGCAAACTCCTGAACCATTTTCTTGCTTCACCATCTAAACTCTGCACAAATAATCTCATCCACACATCTGCATGCTCTACATTGAAATTGTCTACAAAACTGTAAAAATAATTCAAATTCTCTTCAGCAGTAACTACTCCTTCTCCATTGAATCTTGGAAAATAATTCTTATAGTCATTTGGTGGAAAGTCATATAGAACTTGTGGCAGGATCAAAGGTGCATATCTGGTTGCCACAATTGCATCCATTTTGTTTACAACCATATTTGCTATCTTTGGTGTTTGAGCTTTAGGAGTAAGCAATATTGGTGATGTAGAAAGAGAAATTGTCTCCTATGTGTGGAAAATTACCTGTACTGATAATAATCCTTGATCTTCAACAAATAGGGGTTTCTTTTATGGAATGGAGTCAGATGATGGGCCAAGAAAAAGAGGGTTTTCAAAAGAGGAATAATGTGGTTTAACTTCTTTAGAAGAAAGAGACTGAGATGATGAAGAGAGTGTTTCTGGTTCACTTTTAATATCTTTGTTGTGATCTCTCAAGGCTTCAACCACAAACAAAGTATTTGAATGTTCCTCTTCAATGAGCTCAGCAAGTAGCTTCCATTGATTTAAATTTAATTCCGAGATAGTTGAAGGAAAGGAAAATGTAGCAGGCTTAATGATAGGTTTGATCTCACTTTCAGGAATTACTTCTTCATCTGATTGGAGTTTGGTAATTTCATAGGACTTTCCTTGAGATATTTTTGAAGGCAATTTTCCCTTTGAGAGAGAGGACTGACCAGGAATAACTTTAGATTTTCTTAATAATTTTTCAAGGTCTGGTACTGCTGCAACAGGCTTTGGATCTATATTTTTCTGGTTACTGGTCTCTTAGTATATGATGAGGAATTTGGAGGAGTTTTAGGTACTTTACCTTCTCTTTTAGTAGCCAAAATTACCACAGAGGAGTCGCCAAGTGAAAAACAAAGTCTTAAGTAATGTCCAAAATCTTTTTCACCATCAAGATTTGAATCTAATCTTGTCGTTTTCCCAGGGAAGATATCTTTGTTTCTTTGTCCCCGGGGAAATGGAGACAAAATATGTTAGTCCCTAAAGTTTCACTTGACTGTGAGAGGGCAAGCTAGGGAATCATCAAGTTATTGCAACAATATTTTGAGGGTTTTGTGATTTGTTGTTTTTAAAAGGGTGGTTGAAAATTGGTTCAAGGTTTCAAGATAAACAAGAATTTCAGAATAAGGTCAAGAGATATCCCACTGATTGGTCAAAGGGTAGCCACATAGATGAATCGGAAAAATAAGGGAAGAGAATAAGAGGTCTTCAATTTTTTAACCCCACATATCAATATTATGTCAAAATATAATTAAGAAACAAGAACATTAGCTTGTAGATCAAAACTTGAAAATAATAACAACAACAAATTCTTTATTGTATCAATTGATAATCAAGAAAACAATGCATTGCAATTTGATAAATGATCTCAAGGAAGAAGAAAAAGAACATAGAAGAGGAGAAAGTCTAACCATCAATATGCCTTTTCCATTAAGTGTCACATAGAATAAAAATGTCTTACAAGGAGTTTCAAAACAGGTCCCTGAATATCCATTTTTTCGACCCCCACAGAGTCTTTCATCTGTCTATTTAAACTATCCAAAAGACAACTACAGATCCTAATTTCTAGTGTTATGTTAAGGATAGAATCTGATCAGTATCTATCTTTGAGGAAGATCAACTCAAAATCAGCATTTACATTGCCAAAATAGAAATCAACTCAACAACTTAATCCAAAATGATTTTACAACAACATATCAGATCCCACAAAATTTGGAAATGGTTTTGACTGAGTTATACATTTGAGTTATCCAGCTCCACAAGTCAAAAACAAGTAGGTCATCATTTACTCCTTGGGTAAATAAAAAAAACTTCCAAAATTGTGCAAAAAGACTTTCATAAGGCTTATCATGATATAATAATAGCACTGGCTTTGGTGGTCCTCTGGTTCAACTTAGTGGTGAGTACAATGTTGTCCCAATACAGTTTGAAGTTAGTTTCTCTAAGCTCTTTGAGCAATGTTTTTTTCTCCTTTTTCTTCTTCTTGAACCCATGTATCCTTTCTTGTTGTCTGGCACTCCATTGCTCTACTTGAGCCTTTTCCTTCTTTAACTGTTTCACCATTTTCTCGAGTTCTTTGATATTCTCTTTATCACTTCTGACCTTGACTTTGAATTCTGGAAATTCTTCTACAGGTGCAGGCTTGTTTCTGTCTATAGCAGCCTTAGGTTCTCTCAGTTTAATTTGGTACCTAGAAGCTAATCCTGAGCTATGATCATCATCTAAACTAGTTGAGTCAATGGCCTCTGGAATATCTAATATCTGATCTGAGTCTACAGGATGATCATATTTGTTTTTAGAAATTCTACTGGTGCCTTTAGAAAGTGCTTCAGCTCTTGATAATTTGGTGGTAGCTCTTGTTATAGGTCCTATAGGAAATTGAGAAATATTTTTTCCTTTTTCTGTTGTTTTCCCCAAATTTTTATTTTATTTTGCTTTCCTGTGTAATGGAAGTCTTTCTGCCTTTTCTTTGACACCTGCTTTAGAGTCCTCAGAATGGTCCTCTATGACTATGAAATTTTCCTCTTTGATAGATGGGTCAAACATAGCTTTGGATTTTAACTTGTATTTGTTGGCAACCCTAGTGGAATTCCTCCTAGGGTATTTAGACATAGGTGCAGATTTCTTCCCCTACTTTTTTCCCATGGCACCTTTCTTACTGGTTGATTTCTATTTATGTTTGACTGTGGGTTTAATTGAGCCTATATTGAAATCTTCATCTGTATCTTCTTCCATTTTTATGTCTTTGTCAGAAAACACTTCAATTTATGCATCAAGAAACATTTCAATATCTGCATCAAGTTTTGATCTCTTACCTCTGTTGGTCGTGGCTTTATCCTGATTTTCATCTACAGAAGTATCAACAAGAATTTGTTGATTCTACTTCTTTCTTTTGTTGGTCCTTGTCACCCTGGTTGCAAACATTTCTTCTTTGACTGGGATTTCATCAACTGTGATACTTTGTTTCTGTGTAGCTTCCCCTTTTTCCTTTATTCGTTTTATGTTTTCTTGGTTGTGGATCATTATTTAGAGATTGGATCAACCAATACCGAGGTCTTTATACTTCAGTCAAAGCAGAAACAACCAGTGTATTTATTAAAACTTGATGGAACAACCTACCTTTATCCATGGTAGGGTGAGACTGTACCCTTTTGACATCTTCAATAGGCTTTTGAGTAGAAAATATGGTAGATTTAGGGGGTAATCTTCGTTGATGTGCATTAGTAACCTAATATGGTAGATGTAAACCAACGAGAATATAAGCTTGCAAGTAATATACATGTGAATTATTATTAGAGCAGTATGCCACTCCTACTTGATCCAGCTGTGAGGAACTCCTTTCTTCCAATCTGGGTTCTTCTTATCGGGTAACAAGAATTGGTTCACAAATTCCATGAACATGTGCTCATTTTTCCACCATTGTTCTCCCCCAATCGACAATTTACAAGCTTTGGCAATGGAATTTTCAGACACCATCATCAACAACTTTCCAATCACAACTTCCAAACCATCGAAGTTTTGTGTGAATATCATGGACATTTGTTCATCATGTCCCTGGAAAGTGGTAAAAAACTCAAACCAGCCAGCGTCCTTAAATATTTGTGCCATATGTGGGTAAGCTTCAAGCGTTTCAGTACCCTCAGGTTCCAACCTAATGATTTTTCCACCTTTTTTAGACACCATGTCACTGATACAATGCTATAAAACTCTGCACTTTTGAAAACAAGAATTTCAAAACCTAAAATTTTTATTACATAACAATTTCCTTAAATGGATATCTGCACACATCATCTGATGAATTAGAATAACAGGTGACAATGTCATTTAATAATATTGGAAATAGGATTGATTTGATGCAGGTCCTTGCAGGTATAGAGTGATCTCATTCATGCAATGGTTCAAATGACATCATCGATTCAAGCAAGATCGTGGAGTACATGCAGGTCTTTTGTCCATGATTTGTGTGATCATGACAAAATTTGGATGGCTGGCGCATGTCAAAGCATAATTACCTTAGCACTGCAGGAATAACGCTATTCCTGTAGCGTCATTAATGACTTGGAAATAATTTGAATTTTCAAAATTCAAATAAGAAAATGATGTGACAAATCTCATTAATCCATGTCTTAAAGTTTCAAACTTAAGAAAATTTTCAAAAATGCAAAAAATGTAAACATAACAATCACAAACCAAGGATTAAGTTATAATAAAAACAAGCAATGAGATATAAGCAGGGAGGATTTAGGATAAGGGATTCTCACTAAATCAAAAACAAATTTAGAGACTAACAGAAGGAATTCCCGAGACTATCGACATCGGCCAAGAAAATTATTTCCAAGGTAGGCCACCGGTACTTGGATGAGTAGAATACCTACATTAGGGTGCTCGGGGCCACCAGAGAACTACATCTCTTACCAGCTCATGTCCTGGACCGACTTGTAGTAGGAGAAATATGCTATCAAACCATTTTGCAAGGCTACAACGCCACCCTGGTCAAGGACAAGAAGAGAGCTTTCATTCCCTATGGTTTCCATGTAGGTTTCTACTTGGTTAAAGATACAACTCAAGATAAACAAGAAGGGTTGAGCTAGCTCGAGTTTAGATTCTAGACAGGCTGATTCTGCAAGCATGATCCAAAGGGCATGGTCTTGAAACATGCTTCACAAGTATCATCGTGTTGGCCATACACCCACGACAAATTTGAAGATGAAGTTTTCATGGAAAATGCCCAAGACTGGGACGAGGTGGTAGAAAGAATGGATGACCCCAAAATTCCCAAGTTCAGGGCCATGAGCTTAGATGAACAAGTGACGATCATAGATAAATCGACTCAAGAGGCCCTTAGAGACAGGTAAGAAATCAGAGTAGTAGAAGCAACATAGGTTCTCCTGGTAGCTCTGGTGCAAGATAGAGGATTTCCTATGACATAGGATACACAGGCAAGGGGATTTCTGATGATAGAATAGGTGAAACGAGTAATTGATTAGCTACAACATGAACTGGACCTCATAGGAATGATAGGGGCCCCTACCGAAAACCCATATGAAATGTGGGTAGGTCCAAGTGGCCCTGAGCTGATACAAATTGATGAAATCGTCGGGTCAGATAACCCTCAAGTTACAATGCAACAGGCTGGATCACCGGGGGATGTTTCATCTCACCCGAAGATAGTAAGAACATCAAGGACAACAAGTGCATGAAACCCCCTCTGTGAATTAATAAACATATATGATAATGAAGAAAGTCCGGAGGTATCCCTGGTGACCCCTGTGCATATCACAGAGGAAAAGGAGCCCGATAAGGCATCTTCCCAAGCTCCTGATGCTCAAATTCAGAGCCCTTCGCAAAATGACCAGGAGGTCGAAAGTGTCTTAGACACTGAACTACTCGATGTACCAAAAAATCAAAAGGATAGTCCGACGAACGAGCCAAGGTCGGGCAAACAAAAAGAAGAAGATTCATAGCAGGAAATCGACATCTCAATGGCCGATTATCAAGTAAGTACCGAACCTACCCCCAATGCTTCAATTTCAACCGGTACTCAACCTCCCGATGAGAAACAAACAGAAGTTGGACCTTCAGAACACATGGAGGAGGTTCAAGAACCCAGTCTTGAACAAATATACACCAACGGGATCCTAGGAAATCAAATATACACCAATGGGAGCCTGGGAAATATGCTCACCTGGGGAGATCAGAAAATCCCCGAACCCGTGAAATAAATTGTTGACATACATGCTATCTCCTATGATCGAAAAAGGAAGTATATCATGAAGAGAACCACCAAGAAGAGGAGGATCACCATAGATCGCTCCATCCCCATCCCCACGATGGAAAATTTGATGAACACAGAGCATGCCAAGACATACGAACTTATCGGCGCAGGGATGGAAATAATAGATGCCACCCTGGATCGAGTAAAAAGGGATGAAGAGGAGCTTGATGCTACGCTAAAGGAATTGGAACATCTACACCACTTGGAGAAATATTACCAGGACACCAAATAGGCTGCGGTGTTCTTGAGAAGCAAATTCCAGGAGGCCTACAGTAAATTTACAGATGAACGACACCTATTCACTGCAAGGATAGCTGAGATTCAAGAAGACACCCTCATGGCACTAACGATGTGCAAGAATATGGAAATGTGGTATGAGAGAGCACACCAAGCCATGGAAAGGATCGACTATATTACCATGGTTCAATAGGGACGAGATGTCGAAGAGCATGGCATCCGAGTGCTAAGGGAAAGCAACATCGACCACATAAGGAAATTGACCGAATATTGGGTAAAAATGGCTCAAGAACCTCATCGAGAAATCCAAGAGAAATGGGTCGAGTGCAAAAAGAGCTGAACCAAGATCAATTGGGCAAGGAGAGACATTGACCTCCCTGAATTTGGCACACTCGATGACTTTTTCGACTTGTGTGACATAGTCAAATCACATGTCGAACATGACTCATCATGGGCTGTAGAGGTAGAAAAGGTGGCGGACATGGCGCCAGGACAAGTGTAGCGGTTCATGGAACACCTGATCAAAGCTCGAACCATGTTGCAGTAGTTAAGTGCCAGAATAGTCAAGTATCGAGCACAAGCACTAGAGATAAGAGATATTCTTTTAGCCCTAATGGAACAACATAGATTCTTGTATGCTAACACATGAGAGGATCTCTTCGTCAAATGGTCAGAGTATGAGAGGATTCATCCACTCAAATGAGATCATTTGATGACTCTTTGAAGACTGAGAGAAGAAAGCGCCATGTGGCGAGTTTTTTTTTTACTTAGATACACTTTTAATAGTTATTTTTAGTTAATAGTATGTTATAAATAGGAGGATCGACCTGTTAGCAAAGGGTTGATGGTTTTTGCAAAGAACCTCATTTTTTGGATTTGTAAAGAACTATTTCAGAGTTGCCTTAATTGAGAAGTCTTGTTTAGGACCAGAGACAAAGTTTGTGTTTTATCAAAAGCGTGTATGATTGGATGTGAAGAAGAATTATTTTTGATTTCATCTCATGAATGGATGTTGTAACGAGAAAGAGATTCTAAATTTGTTGATAAGTTATCTAATTCAATGTTTTTACAGTTCTTGTCTTTAATGATGAAAAGTAAATCATTGTGTTAATATGTGATTGATGATTAGAGTTAAGGAAACTATTTTTCTTTCCATCGTTTATTGCATGTATGTTTTCTTCTGATAAATTGTATCTCGATCAATAATTGGAACACCAACAGGTTAATGTATTAGTATTAGGCCTTTGGTAGAGAATCATTATCTGCATGATAGAGTGAAAGGGTTATCCCAAGCTCAACCTTCTCCAATATTTAAGTTTTACCACCTTGTTACCCAGTTGGTTTGTATCGGCTTTTATCTTGTATCGTTCCTAGCTATAAGAGAGAATACAAAAAAGAGAACGTCTAAACTGAAGGAGGAGCTTTCACTAGAAAACGTAAAGCCCATCGATTAATTTTTTGGATCATGATATCTGGAGAACCATTCTACTATTAAATGTTGTAGAGTCTAATTGGGACATGGTGGTTGGTTTGGTTCCTACTGTTGAGTTAAAGGGATTTAGGACCCCTCAATAGAATTGGTGCTAGAAGGAGGACCTGAAGAATGAATGGCTGACAATATCTTTTACAAAATGTTTCACATAGCCTGTAGATTCAAAACAACCCACATGCATGGCTAGTCATTCCCAAGACATCCCCCACACATTGAGTACTCTTGAAATGAGTAACTCACCCCAACCTGAGGAAGAACATCTATTCCCTGAGATACCTTACACTCTTCCTCATGAGTAATTGAACCAATTCAGAAGAATCATAAGAGCTTACGCCTGACATATTGGTGCGTTGCCCTTAGCTCCGTTACTTCATCAAAGAAAACAAATAAGCAGACTAGTGGTCAAGTCCCCTGACCAGGTTTTTGTGCACATAGTAGAAGACCTGATAGATTTTTCCCTCACTGAAATCGAACATCCTCTTAATATAATCCATGAAACACCAGCCGGTGACTTCTCCGAGCCCAACAATTTTTCCGAAGAGGAAGGGTTTAACTCAGAACACTCAGTTTCAGGGTCTGAAGACATGGAAGATAACAATGACCATAATCAAGAAAGGGGAAAACCACCTCAGAATAATCAAACTTGGTTTTCCATAGATGCTTTGGACATCCCTGGATGAGTACATAACCTTCCCCAACATCCAGAGAAGTTACTCCCTAAATTTGACCCTGAAACCTCAGTATTGCATGAAGACCATATCAAAAAATTCATACTAGCTATCAGATTGATGAATGTCCAACATGAAGACATAGTATGAAGGATTTTCCCCTATACTTTTGAGAACTCAGCCTCCACATGGTATTTTAACTTACCTGTAGGGTCTATAACTAGTTGGATGAAGTTTCAAAAGGATTTTTTTGGATAAATTTGCAGAAGACACTACTACAGGAGATTTTATGGCTGAGTTGTTCATCGCCACCATGATTTAAAAGGAGAAGGTTAAAGACTTCAATCAAAGATTCACCACTATCTTAAACAAGTTCCAACTTGAAGCTAAACCCACTTAGGAGTTTCAAATCAAAGTATATGCTAATGCTCTGCCAACTTCTATCTCCATGTTTGTAAAGAGGGATGCCAAAGCAACCTTAGCTGAAAATTTTGAAGAATCCAAAACAATAGAGTTCCAAATGAAGGGATGTAAAGAAGGCCAACTCTCATTAGTCAAGAAGGAAGTTCAACCTCCTCCCAGGAGAGAACTACTGTTGAATAGAACCCCATGGAAAGAAACTGAACAAGGTCCTGAAAAGGGAAGTGGGGACATAGAATACCTACAACGCATGGTCAAGAAGTTGTAAAAAAAAATCATAGACATGAAAATAAGTGCAGGGGAATGAAACCAAGGCCATAGGCCCTATAAACTATTTTTCAAAAGAAATCCACCATTCAAAGAGATTGAACCCCCGCCAACCAACTTAAACATCGATCTAGGAAACATAGATTCCGACTCTTTCTGTACTTATCACCAAGAGAAACACTCTGAAAGAGACTGCCCACAATGGGTGCATGCCATGAATTTTATGGCCAACCAATTTCTAGATGAACTTTCCTTAACTGAACAATCAAGCGACTCAGTTATGAATACTACTGATGAGGAAGAATTTGATCCACCAGAAGAAACAACCATGATGATATGGGACCTTGAACTACCAATGCCTTTCGATGACCTATTTGAGGTTCAAGAACCACCCGTAGAGGTCTTGGCTATGCAAACACGAAGTAGGGGTCAACCTGTCTCAAATGATCTTACTACTTCCCAAACTTTGCGAGGAAAACCAACTCCCGATCACCCGAAATCACCTTTTGTTCCTTGAAGAAATCCTATAAACATCCATACATGAGAATCACCCAAGCTATACTACAACATAGTAGAAGACTTGAAAAGGTTGAAATCAAATATATCAGTCATGGACATACGTAGAATCCGTCAGCAAAAGGAATTTCTATTACAAGCATTGAAATCAGTAAAAAATCCTGCAACAAGCACTGACCAAGGAGGAAATCTAACTCCCACGGATCTAAGGAATAAACCAACTGTGAATGCACGCTCTGAAGATAAAAAGGGGAAGCCTTTTGTCCCACCATTCCTTTTGACATTTGAAATATTCAACATAAACCTCTATAATTATTTGGTTGACTCAGGATCATCCTCTAATGTCATTCCATTGTCTATTTGAAAAAAATTAAACACATTCCCTCTCAAAAGCGATAAACATGTTATACAACTGGACAGAACCCAGGTGAAGGTTATGGGAGAGCTCAAATATGTAATGATCATAATAGAGACACACCCTAAATTCGTGCAAGTAATTGACATCATTGTCGTAGATATCCCAGAAGCTTCTGGGTTGTTATTAAGTCGAGATTGGTCTGAGAAGTTGAACAGATACTTTAGTATAGACTAGGCTCACCTTTGGCTGCCATTAAAGGGACACACAAATATGATTAGGATATATAGGGAAAGATATCTAAAACATACTGGCACTAACTTAGAAACGCTCAATGAACCCTCATCGACAGATTTCCCTGTGCTAGGCAATTATTCCCATAACTCCGATTTCGGAAATTTCTCCCTGCTCTCATCTGATGTCCCTCTTACTCAAAAATATGAAATGATTTTTCAAGAAAATTTGTCGAAGACGACAGAGGAAAACCTCTTTTTTCAATAACCTTCGTTATAAATCATGGAACAAATAGGAGGAAATTGACAAAAAAGGAGGAGCTGATAGGTTTTTCCCACAAGTTTGGACCTTATACTTTGATGGATCTAAATCACAATAAGGGTCAGGGGCAGGGTGAATCCTCATTGATCCAAAAGGTAAATGAAATTTCCTATCCTGTAGACTAGAGTTTGAATGCACAAACAATACTGCTAAGTATGAAGCTTTGGTACAAGGGCTAAAGAAATCCATAGACTTAAACGTTAAAGAATTGAAGGTTTTCAGAGATTCTGAAATCATTGTCAGATAAATAAGGAACACTATACATTGTAACTATCCACACCTGAATAATTACTAATAGGAAGTGCACAGACTAATAGAGAATTTTGAAGCCTTCAACATTACAATGATCCCCAGAACAAAGAACGTTCTTGCATTTTCTCTAGCCACCGCTGCCTCAAGGCTATCACCTCTAGAATATTATGAAGCCTCCTGGTTCACTGTGGAGCTACTCTACAAACCATCGATGCCCAATAATCTTTCTAATTAGAAGGTCTTTGAAGGAGATGAACAGATCATAAAAGTTTTGAACAATTAGGATAATTTTAAAGACTTGGCTATTGACAATGAAGTATTCTAGGAAGAATCAACAGAAACTAATCCTCAGACAGATCAACTGATTGACAAACCAATGTCTCACATGATATTCAAGGAAATATCCAATTTAGAAAACCTTTTTGACCTAAGGGAAAGATTTAAAGAGTCAAAGAACACAAAGATGGGGATTTCTTGTCCCATGCACGAAACTATAAATTTAGGAACCCCAGAAAACCCCAAAAATATAAATATCGTCAAGACAGTATCTAAAGAGGAAAGGAAGGTCTATCTTAAACTTTTCAAACAATATCAAGATTTTTTTGCATGGTCCTACCGAGATTTGAAAACTTATGATACTCGTATCATTCAACACACTATCCCATTAAAACCTGAAGTGAAACCCTTCCAATAGAAGCTCCAGAAGTATCACCCATCCCTAGAACCTCTCATGTGTTAGGAGTTAAAGAAACTACTAGATGCCAAAATTATCTTCTAGGTTAGACACTCTGCATGGGTAGAAAATTTGGTTCATGTGAGGAAAAAGTCCTGGGAGATCCGCCTATGCATAGATTTCATAAAAAACAACAGAGCTTCAGAAAAGGACAACTACCTAGTCCCACCAATGGAGCAACTCTTGCAGACCATGTCAGGATCTGAGATTTTCTCCCTGGTGGATGGTTTCTTAGGTTACAACCAGGTTTTAGTTTTAGAATAATACCACTTGAAAACTACCTTTTGAACCAAATGGGGAACCTTTGCTTATAAACGCATGCCATTTGGGTTAATCAATGGAGGGGAAACCTTCCTTAGGGCCATGGATGTAACGTTTCGAGGACTAATCAACAAATGTGTAGTAGCCTATCTGGATTTCGTGACTAGGTATTCAAAGAATAGAGAATATCACATCCAACATTTAACCTAGATTTTTGAAAGGTGTAGGAAATGCGGTATATCCTTAAACCCTAAGAAAACTATTTTTGGTGTCGAGGAAGGTAATTTTTTAGGCCACATTATATCTCAAGCAGGCATTCACATAGACCTAGAATGGATTAAATCTATAACTCAACTTCCATTACCCCACAACAAAAAGGCTATGCAATCATTCTTTGGAAAAATCAATTTTGTGAGGAAATTCACCCCTAATTTTGCTAAAATGTTCAAACCCTTACAAAAAATGATTTGTAAACATGTTGAGTTTAAGTGGGAGGATAAACGGAAAAGGGATTTCATCAATATTAAGACTTCGATATCTCAAGCCCTAGTGTTGCAAAGTCCTGACTTTAGCAAATATTTCTTCCTCTATACTTTCGTCTCCGAGCAATCGCTAGCTGCAGTATTGACTCAAAAGGATGATAACAACAAGGATGCCCTGATATCATTTATGAGCACTAATCTCCAAGGGGCCAAACCAAATTACCCTGCTATAGACAAGCATGCTTATGCAATATACAAGGCAGTGAAACATTTCAGATGTTACATCCTAAAGAATCATACCAAATTCATAGTTCCTCACCCTGCAGTCTGATCACTATTCACTCAATAGGAGATGGGGGAAAGAAGAGGAAACTGGATGATAGTAGTCCAATAATTTGATCTAGATATAAAACCTGCTAAGCTGGTTAAAGGACAAGGGTTATGAAAACTGGTAGCTGAAGCCCAGGACCAAGTAAATGAAGACTCTGGATGGGAGAATGAATTTTCATTATGGTGTGGTGAATCTTCATACATCTCCCCAGGGCAAGAGTCTTGGTACGAGAAACTAACTTATCTCCTACATCATGGGACTTGCCCAAAAAACCTAAATCCTAGGGAAAGGAGAGCCCTCAGATTGAAATCCACACAATATTGCCTCATAAATTCGATGCTCTTCCATGTTAATTATGATGGGATACTTTTAAGATGTCTCAAATGTGAAGATGTAGACAAAGTTCTAAAGGAGCTCCATGATGGTCCTGCAGGTGGACATTTCGTAGGAAACACCATTGCTCATAAAATATTGAGAGTTAGCTATTATTGGCCTACTCTGTTCAAGGATGCTCATACATACACTAGGAACTGCAAGACATGTAAAATAAGTGTGGGGAGGGAAAAGAGAGCAGTTGTCCCACTCCAACCTGTGGTTGTCTCCAGGCCATTCGAGCAATGGGGGTTAGATATCATAGGATAAACTACATCGAGTTCTTTAAAACAACACAGATACATACTAACTGCCACAGACTACTTCACGAAATGGGCGGAGGCCATCCCTCTGACTCATGTGAACGAAAAGGTGGTGATCCAATTCATATAACAATATCCGATCACAAGGTTTGTTGTGCCTTTCGTCCTTGTTTTTGATAATGCAACTTACTTTTATTCCAACTTATTAATGGAGTTTTCCCTAGACAAATGAATCATAATCAGATACTCTGCAAACTACTGTCCACAGGGGAACGAAGTGGAAGAATCAATTAATAAGAACCTAGTGAGGATATTGAAGAAAATAGTTGCGGACAACCAGAGGAATTGGCATAGTTCACTTCATAATGCTTTATGGTCCGATAGAGTTACACCTAAGGAAGCCATAGGGAATTCCCCATAATTTATAGTGTATGGACACAAAGCCATTCTCCCGAACGGGTTGTATCTTCCATCTCTTCAACTTTCTCAAGATTTGAGAGGACAACCCTCATCAGTCATACAACAAAGAATTGATACGCTCCTCATGCTGGAATAAAAAAGGGAGAAATAAAAATCAAAGATCATAACCCATCAACAGATAGTTAAAAGGTGGTTTGATAAGCATAAGGCTAAAGAGAATAATTTTGAAGTGGGAGACTTAGTCCTAAAATGGGATAGAGCAAATGAACCTAAAGGAAAACATTCTAAATTTCAGAATCTATAGATCGGACCTTTCCAGGTGACCAAGAAGATCGGGGTAGGCACGTATCGACTACAGAATCAGAGGGGGGAACCTGACAGCCTCTCGGTGAATGGACAAGCCCTTAAACAATATTTCCATTAAAAAAAAAAGGGATTTCTTGTGTTTATGTTTTCATGATGTTTGTTTTAGGTTGATTGCTAAATTCATTTTTTGTTTTGTCTTCTGCTATTGTACTTTTTGATTTTGAAGATTGTGTCTAGAAAGACAATGGTTGACCTTAAATTCATATGATATAACGAACTTTGTTCCTGACTCATCACTCACATACAACAAAAGAAGTGTTATATGGCCTACGGTTGTTTTAAAGGGTTCTCTATCTAACCGACGCAGATGAATAGCTTTGGAAAAGTGATGAAGTTTATGCCTGGTGGTCTGGTAAAACCTTAAGGGAAAGATGATAAGCTCAAAAGGACTACATGCACCTCAGAGCTAGAGCTAGCAAATCTTCACTTTAACCATCTCATTGTGAAAATAACAGACATCCTCCTCTCCCACTCGCTCAGGGAATTCTGCCGAAATAAAATAAACTATATCAAATGAGCGCACAGTAGAAGAGAGTATGCAGATAACTCCGTCAGGGTTATGGATGTTCATTGGTAGTGGAGCAAGGTCTGTGACGTCGGGGTGACTCCATCAGGGCTATGGACGCTCGTAGGCAGCGAAGCAACACCGTAGAAAGTGAATAAGGGTAACTAAAATGCCTAGTGCTAGTGAATTATTTACTAGACTCTTGTCGAAAGGGGTGTGAGTTAGGGTTACAGGAAATGAAGGTGGAATAAAGGTTGAAAACCCCACAGGCAGGCACAAATGCACAAACCAGGGATTTTCTAATGCAAGGATAAAAGAGGATCTGATAAAAAACTAGTTAAGTTCTTAACCATATTTTGCATCAGTCGAGCCCGAGGTAGGAAAAAAGATTCTTCTTTCTCCCAGTAAGTCACCATTTGTTGAGCACTCAACACACCCTAAAAAAGCCTATGTCATTTTTTTTACTTTTTGGGTACCACTTGATGTTTGCACTATCTGATTCGACTTCATTTTGAGAAATGTTTTGTCTTTTCTTATTATCATGACTCTCATCAACTATTTAGGTTTGTTTGAACTTATGAAACCCCATGACTTAAAAGGCCTTAACACCTGAATAAAGAATCAACAACCAAAACACTTCACCTGAGATGCTTAGATTCAACATTAGAAGAAATTCAAAGAAGGAAAGAACCACTCAACAAACCTCAGTCACCGAGCGTCGATCTCCATCAGCATCGTCGAAAGGATGTTTTTGTTTACGTCAAAGTCTTGCATAAGGATATCACTGATAGTCAATTCCCCTTCGACATCGATAAAAGACGAGGAGAATAGAGGTTAACAAAGAAAGAAAAGATATCATTGATAGCCGATACCCGACACACTTATCGGAATTAGGGAAAACCTAAAAGGATCACAATGAACATTATCACCATGCTAAAGAGTATTCCCAATCACTGATCTCCAATGCATTTTCAGAATCGAGACTTTTTTTGAAGAAGCTAATCTGAAGAAAGCACTTGATAGGTTTATTGTTGATCACCGACCTTGGATATGTTTTGGACACTGACAAGTTAATTGTTTTAGAATGAGTAACTTAAGAAAAGTCCTGACACTGATTAATACACATGAATTAGGTCCTGGTATTCAATACCACGTGTCTTTACTAGAGTGGAGAACCATACGGTCTACTTTTACCCCGAATCATTCTTGGCTCCCTAGGTCCGAATCACACCTCCAAGTTAGCTTTTTCATGGCAACATTGTACGATGAGATTGATCGGCGTCGAAGCTTTGCATAAGGACATCAATGAAAATATTCATAGCACATCCTCAATCTCTGATCCACCCACTAAGAGAGCGACACAATGGGACATTTTAGCATTGGATACGATCAAATTTTGAGCATTTAAGGGGCTAATTAATACCAAATCCTGCATTAGTTGCTACCTCTTGCGCCAATCAAAATAGTTGTTTAAAATCATCGATAGAACACAGCAGCCCCTGAGCCTCCACCATCAACCCACGATGATTTTAAGTTGTAGAGATTCGGCGAAAGATTTGTTTAAATTTCACTTATCACCCAAATTGGATGGTTGATGCGAGACTGTAAGTTCTTCCCTGGTTTAAATTCTCTTGAGCCATTGTAAACGAAATCATTCTTCACGCAAGGAAATTAAAAGCATCCAAAGAATCAAGACAAGTAATTCAAAGGTTGTAGAGATCCTGTGAGTATCAAAATAACCAAGTTTTAGCGAGCTTCACAGGTATGTATCAAAGTATGTAAATTTTACATGGCTACAAATTATATGTTTTCTATCTAGTTTTGTTCTTTACACAGTCTTTGAAGGTTTATTTTAGTTGCAGGAACAATGCTGCCAAGAAATCCAACCACCAGATGATCAGTGAGGGTACCAAAGCTAAAATAACCAGACGTAGGCAAAGGCTCGTCTTGAGGGGACACAAAACAATTAGAATACACTCTGAGGTTAGAACCTGTCTTTAAGACAACGACGAAGAAGGTTTTCATATAGCCTCCGGTCTTTGGAGATATAGAGGCAAGCACAGGGTCCAAAATGGCACTCCCACATTGGGGAGAACTGTTTAACAAGATTTGATAGGAGGAATACCTAGAATATTTATCACACAGTGATCCAGATGTTAGAGCGCTCAAAGACGAAGTGTTCCCGAACATCCGATGGTCGTACCTACATATGGTGGTGAGAAGAACCCCTATTTTTCCCTGTATTGAAGTCTTGAAGTGGCTCATCGACCACACAGAAACACATAAATGTTTGATCAATGATGGCAATGGTGGGTGTGTCAGAGTGTTCTTACCGGTGGAAGTTTAGAAGTACTACAAGATTAGAGATCTTGAGGAGTGACTAAACACAGATTTTTTCATGAAGTTCTATGAGTGCCACGACACCATTCGGATGATGGCCTCATTGTGGATGGAGGACAAAAAGTACACCAACCGGAGCATTGGATGGTACGATATGACCAATTTGAGGGAGCCATACATCTATTTGATGGCTCTCATATGTCGATTATATGGAGAGAAAGACTGCTCCATATTTTCATAAGCGTGGATTGCCTTGGCTTATACAGTGGCGATCTCTGGGATAGGTTTCAAATGGGTAGCGATAATTTATAAACAACTGAGAATATGTATACAACAGGCTCAGAGGCCAAAGGAAGGAGAGAAACCATTTTTCTACATGGATTCATATTTTCTTGATGTCATGTGTGCCAGAAACATCTTCATCAGCATGAATCTGAGCTGGCATGTCGTAGAGCTCCTGGTCCACGTCTATTTCAGTGTGTTGTGGGAGAACAAGTATAAAAGGTCTTACTCCCTTATCTGTGATGAATTAATCCCATGAATTAATTTCATTCTTTTTAAGAAGGAATGCCCGAGACTATCGGCTGTGGCCAAGAAAATGATTTACAAGTTAGGCCACTGGTACTTGGACGAGCGTGACACCTACATCAGGGTGTTTGGGGCCACTAGAGCACCACATATCTTACCATATCATGTCCCAGGCTGGCTTGTAGTAGGATAAATATGCTATCAAACCTTCTTGCAAGGCTACAATGCCACCCTGGTCAAGGACAAGAAGTAGGTGTTCATTCCCTATGGTTTCCATGTAGGTTTCTACTTGGTTAAATATACAACTCAAGCCAAACAAGAAGGGCTGAGCCAACTCGAGTTCAAATTCAAGATAGGCTGATTCCGGAAGCATGATCCAAAGGGCCTGGTCTTGCAACATGCTTCACAAGTGTCATCCTACTAGTCGTATGCCCATGACAAATTTGAAGATGAAGTGTTCACGAAAAATGCCCAGGACTGGGACGAGGTGGTAGCAAGAATGACCGACCCCAAAATGGCCAGGTTAAGGGCCATGAGCCTGGATGAATAGGAAATGACCATAGAGAAATTGAATCAAGAGGCCCTTAGAGCCAGGGAAGAAATCAGAGCGACAGAAGTAACAGAGGTTCCTATGGTGGCTCCAGTGCAGGATAGAGGATTTCCTATGACACAGGATGCACGAGAAAGGGGATTTCTCATGATAGAATAGGCATAGTGAGTAATTGATCAACTGCAAGACAACCCAGACCTCATAGGAATGATAGGGGCTCCTACGGACAACCCATATGAAATCTCGGTAGGTCCAAGCGGCCCTAAGATGATACAAATTGATGAAATCGTCGGGTCAGATAACCCTCAAGTTACAACGCCACAGGTCGGATCACCGGGGGATGTTTCATCTCAGCCAAAGATAGTAAGAACATCAAGGAGAACAAGTGCACCAAACCCCCTCCTCGAATTGATAAACATCTATGATGATGAAGAAAGTCCTGAGGTATCCCCGGTGACCCCTGTGTAGATCACAGAGGAAAAGGAGCTCGATAAGGAATCTTCCCCTGGTCCTAACACTCAAATTCAGAGCCCTTCATAGAATGACCAGGAGGTCAAAAGTGTCTTAGACATTGAACTACTTAATGTACCAGAAACTCAAAAGGATAGTCCAACGAATGAGCCAGGGTCGGGCGAACAAAAAGAAGAAGCTCCATAGCAGGAAATCAACATCTCAATGATCGATTATCAAGTAAGTACCGAACCTACCACCGATGCTTCAATTTCAAATGGTACTCAACCTCCTGATGAAAAAAAAAAAAATCCAGACCTTCAAAACACATGGAGGAAGTTCAAGATCCTAGTCTTGAAAAAATATACACCATCGGGAGCCTGGGAAATATGCTCGCCTAGGGAAATCAACAAATCCCCAAACCTGTGGATGAAGTTGTTGACATACATGCTATCTCCTATGATCGGAAAAGGAAATATATCGTGAAGATAACCACCAAGAAGAGGAGGATCACCCTAGATCACTCAATCCTCATCACCACGGAGGAATAGTTGATGAAAACAGAGCATGCCAAGACATCCAAACTTATCGTTGCAGGGATGGAAATTATAGATACCACTCTGGACAGAGTGAAAAGGGATGAAGAGGAGTTGGGAAGTGCACTGAAGGAATTGGAAAATCTACACCACTTGGAAAAATATTACCAGGACACCACATAGGTCGCGATGTTCCTAAGAAGTGAATTCCAGGAGGCCTACAGTAAATTTACAGATGAACAACACCTATTCACTGCAAGGATGGTCTAGATTCAAGAAGAAACCCTCATGGCACTGGTGACATGTAAGGATATGGAAAGGTGGTATAAGAAATCACACCAAGCCATGGAAAGGATCGACTATATCAGCGCAGTTCAACATGGTTGACATGCTGAAGAGCACGACATTCAGGTGCTAAGGGAAAGCAACATCGACCGCATAAGGAAATCAGCCAAATATTGGGTAAAAATGGCTCAAGAACCTCATCGGGAAATCCAAGACAAATGGGCTGAGTGAGAAAAGAGATGGACCAAGATCAACTGGGAAATGAGAGACATCGGCCTCCCCGAATTCGGCACACCCGATGACTTTGTCGACTTGCACGACATAGTCAAATCACATGCCGAACAAGACTCATCATGGGCTGTAGAGGTAGCAAAGGTGGCAGGCATGGCACTAGGACAAGTGTAGTGGTTCATGGAACACCCGATCAAAGCTCAAACCATGTTGCAGCAGTTAAGTGCCGGAATATTCAAGTATCGGGCATGAGCAGTAGAGATAAGAGAGATTCTTTTGGCCCCAATGGAACAATATAGATTCTTGTATGCTAACACATGCGAGGATATCTTCGTCAAATGGTCGGAGTACGAGAAGAGTCATTCACTCAAGTGAGATTATTTGATGACTCTTTGAAGATTGACAGAAGAAATCACCATGTGGCGAGTTTTGTTTTACTTAGCTACACTTTTAATAGTTATTTTTAGTTAATAGTATGTTATAAATAGGAGGATCGACCTGTTAGCAAAGGGTCGATGGTTGTTGCAAAGACCCTCATTTTTTGGATTTGTAAAGAACTATTTCAAAGATTCCTTAATTGAGAAGTCATGTTTAGGAACAGAGACAAATTTTGTGTTTTATTAAAAGTGTGTATGATTGGATGTGAAGAAGAATTATTTTTGATTTCATCTCATGAATGGATGCTGTAACGAGTAAGAGATTCTAAATTTGTTGATAATTTATCTGACTCAATGTTTTTACAGTTATTGTATTTAATGATGAAAATTAAATCGTTGTGTTAATATGTGATTGATGATTATAGTTAAGGAAACTATTTTTCTTGCCATCGTTTATTGCATGTATGTTTTCTTCTGATAAATTGTATCTTGGTCAATAATTGGAACACCAGCAGGTTAATGTCTTAGTACTAGGTCCGTGGTAGAGAATCATTGTCTGCATGCTAGAGCGAAAGGGTTATCCCAAGCTCAGAATTCTCCAGTAGTTAATTTTTCCCACCTTGTTATCAAGTTGGTTTATACCGGATTTTATCTTGTATGGGTCCCACCTATAAGAGAAAATACAAAAAAGAGAACGATCGAACTGAAGGAGGAACTTTCACTAGAAAACGTAAAGCCCATAGATTAATTGGATGGACCATGAGATCTGGAGAACCATTCCATTGTTAAACGCTGCAAAGTCTAATTGGGCCTCGGTGGCAAGTTTGGTTCCTACTGTTGAGTTAAAGGGATTTAGGACCCCTCAACAGAACACAAGGCCTTCTTCCAACCAAAAAGATGTACTAAAATTGAGAAGGGGATCTAGGGACCATGAACCCCATATTAAACTCTTTATTGACATTACATAGACATAATTGTATGAGATATTCAAAAAAATACATAGTGCACTTAACTTGGTCCAAAGATCTTTCCATAAATGAAATCCTTGGTATGTTTGAATAAAAACAATTTGTATCACATGTCATTGTAGATATCACATTGAGTATGGTTATTATTATGAAACACACACACACACACACACACACACATATTTGTGTTTTGCATAACACCCTTTTGCAATAATTCCCAGTTATATTGTCGTCGTCGTCATTTAGAGACTTTGGTGGACTTTGGTGGAATCCTGCAGATCTAGAATCAAAACAAAATGTGGTCAAATTTGGTCTAGATCCTGAGTAGGACTCCAATGAAATAACTACATATGTAGATCTGGCCCCTGAGCAGGTTCCCCTTGATGTCAAACCAAAGATCAAAGGAAAAACATTGATGATGCAGGAACTTGTGAGATAAACTATTGATAAAAAAACTGATAAAGCACCCAGATATGAAATGAGGCCAAGGAAATCCAAGATGTCCATTGACCTCAATAAACCTTTTGCATAGGAAGAAAAGGGGCTCAAGAATGGAAGCAAGGTAAAGACATTGATCAAGCCAAAAGTTGAAGATGACAAGGATATAGATGACAACCACCTGGTGCAAGCTCAGAAACAACAAGATGATGACATGAAGCAACAAATTCAGAGTCTACAACAATAAAAAGAGGATATTGAAATGAAACACAATAATCTATAGAGAAAGTATCAAAAGATGTAGAATAAACATCAAAAGGCGCTGCCCGAATTTTCTAAAATACTTTTTTTTCCCTGTTTTAGTCATTGGCTTTCGACACACATTCTAAACAGCAGGAAGTGAAGTTTTGGAAACCGAAAGAGATTTTTTTGGGGAACAAGCCCATTCAAAAAAACCTCTCTCATTGTTTACACATGTATCATAGTTTAGAATAATACAAGAGATCTTTGAGGTCGTTTTTCCCAGAAATTCTACAAATACTTAGTTTTTCCTTGTTTTAGTCATTGGATTTTAGTGCGCCTTCTGAACAGATGGAGCAAAATTTTTGGAAACCAAAAGAGGTTTTTTTCAGAACGATCCCATTCAAAAAAATTTCTCTCATTTTTTACACAGGTATCACAGTTTGGGATAACCGAAGAGATCTTTGAGGTTGTGTTTCCCCAAAATTCATCAAATTCTGGGTGAGTTTTGTTCTAGTGTTAAATTTTTGTCTCCAATTATTTTTTTTTGTAAATAAGAAGTATATATTATATTAAAAGCCTGCTATAGCTGATAAAAGTGCCAAAATACAACAATATACTGGCTGCAGTTACCGGATTGCCCCAACAGAGGGGAAACCAGTCCAGCCAGCCCCCACATCACAAGTCTAAGAAGGTCACTAGTCCAGTAAAAAACAAAGTTCAGACTGACTGTCATCTAAACTATAAACCTTAGAAAATTTGACAAGCAGCACTAAAGAGCTAAACACCTGGAAAATAGCCTATCCACGTGGCTCGGAGGTCCTCTTTCCACGGTTCTTCTTCGATATACGTCGGCTGGTCGTCCCAACACTTTTCCTTTCTCTCATCACACTCCGTGTCCTCGGCTTGGCCTCTTCATTCCGCTTCCTCCTGCTTTGCTTCTGCTGGTCGCTGCATTCTGTCCATTCCTGCACCCATAACAGTATCAGGTGCCTCCCCTGGAGCAGAGTCAACTGGGTCCGAGGAGAGCTCCGAGTGCATAGTAGAGAAGATATGAAGAAAGGTCGCTACATTTTCTTCTGTAGCCTGCAGGCGATACTTGAGGTCCGCCACCTCCTTCCTAAGCTCAAAAACTAAGTCATACAGAATGAACAGTCGATCCCTGAAGTGCTCGCTATCAAGGTGGGCCGTGGGGTGGAGGCACACTCATTTAGACTCACCATATGCCGGTGGTGCACTACTCAAATTGCTCGAAGGTCCAGGGAAAGACATTGTTGCTGTGAACTGCATCCGGGGGTCCTAAGGGCATCTCAGAAGCGGGGCCGACCCTCGTGGGATAGTGGCCATGGAGTGAAGAAGCATAGATTGTGAAGGTGGCGGGGTGGCAGCTGTGGACGGAGTTTGAGGACGGGAGGATGAGCAGGTCGAAGGTGAAACTGAAGGCGAGACCGGGGGTCGACGGGGCTTCCAGGGGGAGCCCCTCCTCGGCCTGCCTCTAAGCCTTTCTTTCATGTGTGCAGGTGGACGGGTCTGGACGCGGTTAAACAAAAGGTGCAGAAAAATAATGGAGACAACAACAGTCCGAAAGGAGCAAGCCTGGTCCTGTTTGTGTTGTGAAGGGAGGAGCCCTTCAGACCGCTTACAGGGATCAATAACCAAAACGATGAGCCGAGCCATAGAACAAATTGTGGAGGAACAAAGGGTGGCATTAATGCCCATTACCGTGACTTGATTGCAATTAAACTCCTGGGACGGCATCAGCCTGCAGTATGAGCCCATCACGTGGCTCCGTGTCGCATCGGACTGTGTCCGCTCCTAGTCGTCGCCACAAGGAACCCACTAGCACCCCATCCGGGGAGTTTTGTCTCCAATTATTGGCATACATGGGAATAAATGAAAAGTCGACTTACAAATACATCTTTTGAATAATTTTGTTTTGCGTCTCTTACTTCAGTTACCAACAATAAGTTCTAGTTGCACTGATATAATTTCGTTTTAGTTTAGTTACAAGTATTGTTGCCACTTGTAATAAGTTGATATTATTTGATAAAACCAATGCATTTTTGTTAATTTCGAATTGATGAGGAGTTATGGACCGAGACATCAGCCTAAATCTACTCAGGTCAAATAAAGTTTTACAAATTGTAATTAAGGAGTGACACTGAATTTGTACCTACAAGATCTGATTGAAATCTAGAGATTGAACTTCAGAGCTTAGATCCTAGATAGGAAATCAAACCCTCTTTTGATGAGGATAAATAGATAGATCTTTGAATGTAAAGGGGTTCAGGTTTTTGATGGTCGATTAAGCTATCAACACATATTTTTGGCTTATGAATTGTAAATACCTACAAATATTTCCACTTGGTGAGTATAACGTATGGTGAACAGATTGTCTCTTTTCTCAATCTTACTTGTCTTTTCTTCTTTTTTGGATGCACATTGAATGTGTTGCAAAGAAAATTTTCTTTTTCTTTAAACTAATTTGTTTACAACATGTTGAGAAATGTTTTTTCAAATATTGTTTTAGGTTTAATACAATGTGTTAGATCTAAAATTTCCAGTTGCAAGTAGCAAATTGTATGCTTGTTAGTTTTATTTGTTCTATTATTGCATCTTGTATCTGTTACACCAGCATGCATGCCATTGGCTAAGGGAAACACTGTGGTGAATGTTGTTAAATTGTCCAACTTGATCCTTGTCCTTGAAAACCTATCCATATGCTAACCATCTTGTTCATATTATTGTAGTTGCGGGAGGTATCAACATCCATGTGTAACCTCTGACTAGATTAGAATATTCTGGAAGCTAGAGAAACACTAAACAGATGTACAGAAACCCTAGAAGACATGTCGGCTCAATAAAAGAATTAATAATTAAGGATTGGCCTCTAAAAAAAGAAGTTGGCCTGGATAGGAGACAAAGAGCATTATAAATAGAGGGCACTTGAGCTCATTTGGTCATACACACTCACACATCTCACACATACAAGTGGTGTTCAAGTTTGGAGAAGGAGTGCAGCTGCAACTACTGCAACTGGGATTTTGGTCTTGGTTTCTGGTTTATGTACTTTTTTTTTGGTGCACTATTCTTGGATAAAGAGAGATAGGATATCTCTTGGTTATCTGTTGGGTCTGGTACTGCTTCCAGAATTATTCTATTTTTCAAGGTTATGGTGCTCGAGGGTGGCTGCGTGCCTATGGTTAGGTGACAATATTGATCTATTGTCTATGGAAAAATGAGCACATCCATTTTATTCTAACAGGTTATGGGCCCACACTATCTTCATACAATCTAACCACTGGAAGATAGATTGGGAAGTTATTTTTTAAACTCATTGTGGCACCAATTATAGCTGCAGCTAGGTTTTCTGATTATCCGGCTGCAAAAAACCCTAACCCTTGTATTTGGGCACTTTTGGTGAAGCATTTGATCTAATTACCTGAAATCCTAGTGTGCCCTAGCCTAACACACCTCTTGGTACTCTCAGCTAGCAAAAATGTCATGTTTGAATTTTTTGTCAAAGTCAAAGGTTGACTAGTCAAAAGTCAAAGTCAAAGGTTGACTTCTGGTCAAATTGATTTTGTGGTCAAAGTTGAAAATTTTGGAGTTTCTAAATTGTTCTAATCATTGAATCTTCTGATTTAGTTTCTAATCTCTTCTTGTCAAGACAGTATCTAGTTTCAGATTGGAAGACAAGAAGGATGATGCTATAAGAATTCAAAGGTATGCACTTGTATATGCTATCTAAGTTACATCATCAAGCAAAACATGAGTTTGTTTGCAAGGAAAGTACTAGATACCTTGTCCAAGCTGTAATCTTGGATTCAATGCATTCATAAGAACAAGCACACCCTCCATAGCAAGTGAGGCTTCAAGTTTTAGGTTCGATTAAATTGTTAAGCTTCAAATTTGTATATATCAAGGGTGATAGTTGATACATTACAAAAGAAGTCTTTGAAAGGTTCTATTATTTCTAGGTGCAATGAATACTTGAATGCATATGAATACCATTGATATATATTCTTATTGTACTTGTTTGGAAGATGAACTAACATTTCCTCTAGAGAGATATTTCTTGTTTTCTATTGTTGTTCTTGTTCCGGGCAAGTACTCTTGTGAAATATGTTTGATATTTTCGGAAGTTGTCATAGAAGAAGTTTATAAGGATGACACAATGCTTGCAACAACTGCCAGATGGGAAGTAATCTGAATAGATAGAAGAAAAATTAAGGAGACTCAGAGGGAGTCAGACTCGAAGGAAGTCAATAATCAAAAGAAACTAGAATAGGCTTGTGACAATTTGCAGAAAGACAAGAGAAATGCAACATACAGAAACATGGAATCTCTCAGATAGAGGCATAAATCCAGGATTAGGAGGGATATAATCTCCAGTGATATGATCCATTGAAGAATCCATGAATACTATGAAGTATATGTCCATGTTCTTCATTAGAAGTAGCAACCACGATAAGCAGCATGTGTTCAACCTAACTCTAGAAGAAGTCTTCTTTGAAAAGAAGCCTTGAATATACTAGTTTGTCCATCTACATTTATGTTACTATGATGAAAGGAAGAAGTTGGAACCTTCAGGAAGGAAGGGAATGGAATCTATAAAATATTCCATGGACTCCAATGTTGAAAAGGAACATGAGGAAGAATATGAAGATTCCAAGAAAGAAAGAAAATCCAAGTCAACAAAAATTGAATTAGTTACTATACCGAAAATCATAAGACTACTAGAATGATTTGAATCCACTAGAAGAAGTCAAGCAGAAGGAACAGAAGGAATATGTGATGAAGAATAATGTGAGAAATTGTGAAAAGGACTTATAAGTGGAAGCATTGATAGATACAAGGTGAAATTCAGGGCTAGAGGGTTCTCCCAGAAGGAGGGAGAAGACTATGATGACAACTTGTTCCAGTAACCAGATATACCTCTACTTGATCCATTATATCTCTTGCAATTTCCATGGGTTGAAGTTTACATCAGATGGATGTAAAGACCGTTCTTCTCAATAGAGTAATTGAAGAAGAAGCATATGTAGAGAAACCTCAAGGTTTTGAGGTATACCAGAAAGAGACCATTGTATGAAGATGGAATAAGACCTTGTATGGATTCAAACAACTTGGTGTAGAGCCTCTCTTGTATAGGAGAAGCGTGGTCAAAACTTCCTATCATAGAGGAAGTGTATTGAAATAGTTATTCAGAAGTCCGAGATAATGGATTACAAATTTATGGAAAACTCCCATGATGATGGATTTGAAGATATGAGAGACTCTGATCCAGTAGACCCATCCCTATATCGACAATTGAATGACTTGTTAATGTATTTGGAGAATACTCGACCAGATAATTACTTTGTTGTGAAAATAGTTTCAGGTGGAACCTAGCCATGAAAATTGAATAACTACAAAGCATGCCTTGAAATATCTTCATCAGACGTTTGATTTATTATATACAACTTCATGGATTTAACGATTCATATTGGATTGGGAGTGTAGATAACAAAATAAGTACTTTTTGGATATGTTTCAGTTTGAGCTTTTCCCCGATATCATAGGATAGAAGGAAACGAAAGCCTGTTGCACTCAACACTGTAGAACCAAAGTATATTGTAGCTTGTGATGCTTGTACGGAATTAATGTGGCTTTGTAAACTGGTTTTTGGAATTTTTTATCAGGTGTTATATTCGACCATGAAATATTGAGATAATCAAAGATGTTTGAAGCTTTAAGAGAACCCAATGTTCCATGACAGGTCAAAGCACATTGATATCAAACATTATTTTCTCTGTGATAAACTCTAGAGGGGAGAAGTGGTTCTCCGGTATATCTCCATTGATGAGCAGATAGAAGATATTTTTGTAAAGCCTTTGTCCAAGATGAAAAGTTTGTTTACTTAAGAGACAAGCTGGACTTGTGGAGATGACTTCATTATTGAAAAGCGAAGTGATTACTTCCCAGGTTGGGAGGGAGCACGGATATGTTATTGATATATGGACAATCATTTTCCAATTTGGAAAATGATCTAGGTTGGGAAATCACTTTCCAATCCAGAAAGTTGTAATATCCCTCATCCGAACCCAATTGTAAATGTAATGCAAGTGTACTTAAGTTGGTGAGTAGTTTTGACATCATTTTGTAACGCACCTTTCATGGCACAGTGCATGCATGTACTACGTAGTAGAGTGATGTAGTGTACACATTTTTGGATACTGCACGCAATAACTAAAGTGCGTGCATTATTGAGGTCAGCGAGCCTTTATGTATATGATATGTGTTATAGGCTGGTGAGCCAGTTATTATAAGTTGGAATGCTTATGTTTTGGAATTAGGCAAGAGTGCATGGATGTTAAAGGACAGTGTGCCTATTTTGTATATGTCTCAAGATTAATATAAAATACATCACTGCACGCAAACCGACCATGATAAAAGATATGGGGGACTAGACTCCACCAGTTAGGGAAATGGAGGGCCAACAATTATGGAAAGGGCTAAGCTAGAGAGCTTAAGCCAAAAAGGAATATTATATTAATATTTCTTTAAAACATAAAGTATGGATAATTATTTTATCCCAAGTTCCAAAGTTGGGGACAAGTGGACCAAAGTAGCTTCCAACATGACAAGTGTCAAGTTGACGACATGCATACATATTGTTGGGAGTTAGCTCATTTGGGGAATCCCCCGTCATTCAGACGAGAACCCCCCCCCCATTATTCTGAGGAGAATTATTCCATCAGTCGGACCATCATCGTTACCATCATCTCTCGCATGATTCCTTCGATCATTCATCCATGACTACATGACCATTTTCCACTCACGCAGTCAGTTACCTTCAGACATTCATTTCACTATTCCTGAACCTGTTTCCATAGCCATTTCCTGTTGGTGTACATGGTTAGCGTGGGAGCGGGATTGAATAAGCAGGTTGTCAGGCTCGTGGGAAATTGAAGAGGCAGGTTTTCAGGACCGTGAGCAATTCTCTGAGTGAGAGAATTGCTGAGGATCGAATCCTGAAGGTGCTAAACTGTAGCTACAGTGCTATGAGACTTATTGTCTGGCTTGTTGTTGAAGCTCTGGAAGGGAAGTGGGGCAGCCGAGGGACTGTTGAGCAGAGAAGGGGCACACTTCCTTGGGTGGGACAAGCATGTGGGGAATGAGAGGTTGTAGGCTGTTAGTTGAGTGAGCACATGAGACATAGTCTTTCTTGTTGTCTATGAGCCTTTAGCTTGGTTACGAATCCCTTACCCGAGTGGATTTTAGTCCCAGCTCAAGGGTGACTCACTGTTGAGAGTGATGAATAGTGTAGTCTAAGGCTGGGAGGTTCATGGATGGTTTGCATGCAGTTGGTGACATTCTTACAAGATAAGTACCAATTGTGTGATAAATTTACATGCTGCATTGTTAGTTACATGCTTATTATATGGGTTTAAGATATGTGTGATTATAACTGTCTATATGTTTATGGGTATTTCCTGTATATCCTACATGTATGCGTTTACTATTATTTCAGCATGAATTCGTGCATATTACGTAAAGTAATTGTCTGTTATGTTTTATTGATAAAGCTTCTACAAGAGTTATGCTTGTATATGTTTTAAATATATGCAGTTTAATGTGTATATGTATGTATTTGCATAATTATGTGGCATAGTTCAATTGATTGTTGGGTATGTCACAATATGTTTCATAGTGAGAGAACAAAAGTGTTCCCTCATGTAGCATGCCCCGGCCGAGAGATGGTCAGGGAACGTTACAAATTGGTATCATAGCTTCAGTTCCTACGCTGAGCCTGGATGGGATAGAAAGGTTCAGTTGAAGCAAATATTCACAGAATATTAATTTTGAAATGGCCAGATTTCAAGTCACAGAGCGTCCATGGAAAATTTTGGCACCGCGCGGAAAATGTTGGCATGCAGGTGCGCGCGGTAAATTGTGGTGTCTCACGGAAGAATATTGGGTGCGAACGAGCATGCTAAATTTAACATTGCTCGGTGTGCACACACATAGTAATGGTGCACGTGGTGTGCATAGTATTACAAAACACAGAGCAGTTTGGTTGATGCGCGCCCAGTATGAGTATAGGTTGTCTCGCGGCAGTGTAGTCAATGGTGCATGCAACTTATTGTGCATGGTGGAGCATAGTGAACTTTGGCATGGTGCAATACATAGAGCGAAATGCATGTGGAATATCAGTGTGCGATACAAAAACTGTGCATAATAGGTATCAGTGCGAGAACCATAACTGTGTGTAGATATGGGTGCGCAAAAGCATGACTTACCTTGTTGTGTTGCTGTGCACGATAAATATGGGTGTACAGATTGAATTTTGTACACGCGAAGTCATTTGGAGGGCGAGAAGTAAATATAGTTTAAATTACTAAGCAGAGATCATTTTAGAGATGAATTCTGGGTTTTATATTTCTCTAATTCATACAGATGAAAGTGAAATATAAGCTTACAAGAAACACATAATAAGAAAGAAAACAAGATTCATAGCACCACTAGTTAGAATCTTGTCATAAATAGTCCAAAATTTGCTTCTGCATTTATATATTCATTTTAATTCCAAATTTACAAAAAGGGAATGAGTTAAAGCAGGTGTCCTATTTTAAAGGGACCATTTCAGAATAGGACTATCATCTACGGAGTCCCTTACCTCTGCTACCTTTTGTCCAAAAATTGTTGAAATGTACTTAATTTTATTCGAGGACTCATTTCAACTTAGCGATCTCCTCCTTTAAAGTATTTAGCCAGACCGGTTTATTCTCTCCAACACTTTCAGTCATTTCAGTGATGGTTTCTTTCTTCTGTCGCTTTCTCCGTTTCTTCTTAACAGTTCACCTGTTGATGACTAGATCTCTCATAATGGGATTTAACCTGACTTCCAATTTTGACTCTGTAGTAGGTTCTGTATGGAATTTAGTCACTAAGATATGTGTGATTACCTTTTCCTTCTTACTCCATTTATGGATAAGATGATGCCTCCATGCTTGAGAATTGGTAGTTATAGCGTCCCAATCATGAATCACAGACAGACTTGTGCACAAGTACGCTAGATTGCCATGCACTGCTAATCCATTTCAAATGATTAGCTTTTGAGTTTTTTACATGGCGACGTTCACCTGAATTCATATGGTTGTGAAGTACAGGACAAGTGAGATGGGATGATCTGACTAGCCATCTCCCATCCTATGAGTAGTGGTTTGACATAATGAATCACGTGACATCAGGACTTTGGATAAAGTGGTTTTGGCAAACCGCCTTTCGCCGTGATGTATTTAAAAATTGTCATGGTGATCACACTAGGAAATTAGAGGAAATATTTATGATGTATATATTGAACCAAAATGGTTCATATTTCTCATGAATTGTTGATTTAGTTAGCCTGATAAGTTTTGATGGCTGCACTTTTTGCAGAATTAACAACAACTAGATTAGATCAGATCAGTGCAGAGTCCATAGGAATGGTAGAGGCATAGGGGAATTACAGTCAGCAAGATGAGAACAGAGGGATGGATGTCTATTTGGGCATTGAAGGAACAAACTCCAGTGGACATGGAGATGAAAGGAATGAAAACATGAATATGGTAGAGACCATTAAAAATTTACAGAAGGATGTCCAAAGCCATAAAGATGATAATGAAAGGCTGATGAAATCCAAGGAACAATAGGATGACTTCAACATGAAGTTATTGGAGGGTTTGAAAAGAATAGAAAAGAAATTGGCTAAGGAGAGTAGCTCAAGGAAATCTGGAAGTTACAAGCCTTCGGATGAGAAAAGAACAGCAAGAAGCGTTAGCAAACATCATCACCACTCCCTGAGGCATTCCAATAAGAGAGTAGGTAGTAGCTCAAGTTCATCCCCTATCAAAAGGAACAAGAGGTCTGAAGTGGATGAGCTACAAGGAGAAATGAACAAAATCAAACCTCCTAAATTTGATGGTGAGCACAAGAAGGATGAAGATGCAAAAACATGGTTGTTGGACATGAGGAAGTATTTTCAATTACACAATTATTGTTCTCATGCAGAGGGTAGAATTTTCATCTATCAACTCAAAGGAAAGGAATCCATGTGGTGGCATCATCTTGTGCAGGTGCAACACATTAAAGAGAAAAGTGTTACTTGGAGGGAATTCAAGAAGTATTTTGAGAAGAAATACTTGACTAAGAGATATTATGACAAGAAAATGAAAGAGTTCTTTGAACTCAAGCTTGGAAGTATGACCATAGATGAATATGAAAGAAGGTTTCTAGAACTGCTGAAGTATGTCTATTTCATCAAGGATGAGATAGTCAAAATTCAAAGGTACTTGAGTGGATTCCCATCATTCATCAGTGAAAAAATACAGTATGATGATCCCAAGACATTGGAAGAGACCATAAGGTGAGATAAATGCCTATATGATCAGCAGAAGGCAAGGCCAACTTTCCAAAAGGCTTGGGAAGACAAAAATAAATTTAAGATAGATCAGAGGAAGAAGGGATATAAGCCACCATTCTTTAGAAATAATACTCAGGGACAACAAGCTCCTAGAGATCCTAGAATGATTGACATAGGGAGTCAAAGGCCAAAACAACCACCTATTCAATGTTGGGGTTGTAAAGGAGATCACATGTTCAGAGATTGTCCTCACAGAGGTGAAAAAGGAAGAATTGCTTACAATGTACAACAAGATGAAACAGTGGGAGACATGGGCAGAAATGTGCCAAGGATCTATGCAGCCCTGGATAACAAGCAAGTAGAGTATCAGTCACACATGATTGAAGTGGAAGGTATGATTAACAACCAAACCATTGCTAGTTTAATTTATTCAGGAGCTAGTCATAGTTATATAGACCCTAAGATGGTGGAAAGTTTGCAATTGCCAAGAAGAAAGTATGGAAAATATTGGTTGGTGCAGTTGGCTATAGGAGCCAAAAGAAAAGTTAATGAGATGGTTAAGTCATGTCTTCTGGACATGAATGGGCTGAACACTAAGGAAGATTTGAACATCTTGCATTTAGGTTCCTATGTCTGTCTAATTGGGATGGATTGGTTGGACAAACATCATGCTCTCCTAGACTATCATAACAAAGAATTCACTTTCTTGGATGAGGAAGGGAACCAAAAGTAAGTGTAGGGGATTCCCAGAGCAGTAACCATTAGAGAAATTTCATCATTGCAGCTGAAGAAATGTTACAGAAAAGGGTGTCAAATATTTGCAACTCATATGGAAGAGACACCTAAAGATAAGGTGCCAAATTTGGAAGATTATGCAGTCCTACAAGAGTTTGGATATTTATTCAAGGAGGTACCAGGACTACTCCAAAAGAGAGACATTGATTTCTCTATAAATCTAATGCTTGGAGCAGCTCTAGTGTCAAAGACTCCTTACAGAATGAGTACAACATAATTGAAGGAGTTGTAAATGTAGCTTGAAGAATTGTTGAAGAAGGGGTATATACGCCCAAGTGTGTCACCTTGGGGTGCCCAAGTCTTGTTTGTGAAAAAGAAAGATGGAACATTAATATTGTGCATTGACTTCAGACAGTTGAATAAAGTGCATGTTAAGAACAAGTATCCTCTGCCAAGGATTGATGATCTCTTTGATCAATTGAAGGATGAAAATATATTTTCAAAGATAGATCTCAGATCAGGATACCATCAGGTAAGGATTAAAGAGGAATATATCAGCGAGACCACCTTCAGAACAAGGTCTGATCATTATCAGTTCACAGTGGTGCCATTTGGGTTGTCAAATGCACCAGTTGTTTTCATGTGCTTAATGAATGGTGTTTTTCGAGAATATTTAGACAAGTTTGTTATTGTCTTTTTGGATGAAATTATTATATTCTAAGTCATAGGAAGAGCATGAACATCATTTGAGGATGGTGTTGCAAGTATTAAGGGAGCATCAATTGTATGCCAAGTTGAGAAAGTGCTCATTTTATCAGAAACAAATTCAGTATTTGGGCCATATCATTTCAAAAGATGGGATAGCAGTGGATCCTGAGAAGATAGAAGCCATTAGAGAATGGCCAGCGCCAAAGAATGTGTTAGAAGTGAGATTATTCATGGGTCTTGCAGGCTACTACATGAGATTCATTAAAGGATTATCAAAGATAGCACACCCAATCACTTCCTTGCAAAGGAAGGGTGTGAAGTTTCAGTGGACGTTGGATTATGAAAAGAGTTTCCAACACTTGAAGAAATTATTGACAAGTGCTCCAATACTAATGATTGCAGATCCAATTGAAGACTTTGTTGTATGCACAAATGCATGTAATGAAGGACTTGGTGGATTCCTCACACAAAATGGGTTTGTTATATGTTATGAATTAAGGAAGTTGAAAGAGCATGAAAGAAACTATGCCACTCATGATTTGGAGTTGGAAGCCATAGTGCATGCCTTAAGGAAATGGAGACCCTACCTCATGGGGAAAATATTCGAACTAAGAATAGATCACAATGGTATGAAATATTTATTTGATCATCCAAATCTAAATTCTAGGCAAAGCAGATGGTTAGAATTTCTAAGAGAATATGACTTTGATATAAAGCATATCAAGGGGAAAGAGAATAAAGTGGCTGATGCACTCAGAAGGAGGGTGCATGAACTACACGCTACAACCATTAGCATGTATCTGATTGATATTAAAAGAAAAATTCCAGAGGCTACAAATGCAGACTTGCAGTATAGAGATTTGGTAGCAAAGCTACATCAAGGTAAGTTGCCACAAAAGATGGATATTTATAGTTTGGGAATATATGGAATACTGTTGCACAAGAACAGAGTTTTTGTACCAAATGTCCAGGACTTGAAACATATGATTTTGCATGAGATGCATAATGTTCCTTATGCAGGGCACCCTAGTGTTATTGGACTAATCGGTAGGTGCAGACACTAACAGATATCTCTAGATCCACATGGATTAGAACAAAATAGGACATGACATGACTCTTTCCCTAAGTTGCAATCATTGAATCTGCTAGTAAGGAGGAACAAGTGACATACCTTTGTATCGCTTCCTTAGGTCTTTGTTGCTCTCACTTCGCTCTGGTTCTTTCATGAGGTCAAGTCCAAGACAACACAAACCAACCAAAGTGAAGATAGAAAAATATATTCAATGTCAACTTATGCATATGATCAAGGAATTACACAATAAAGTAAGAATGACTTTATGGGAAAGGGACATGCCGTTGTATCATATTAATTGAATGTAGAAGATACAACCTGATCGCCTTGATTTTGCAAGCTTCCTTTCAGTGACCCTTGGTTCCAACACACATACTTTCTCTATACTTGCATGAAGAAGATCCAATTCCTCTTGATAGACCAACTAGAGTCTCCAAGCTTCTATCTAAGCAGGGTTCTTCGCAAATTCCTTCACCAATTCTTCAATTAATCTTGCTTAACCTTTTCCATGAGAAACCTTTCAATATATAGGATAAGGAGAGATGGTTACATGGATGAGGATGATCCCATCAAATTTGAGAAGTCGGTAAAATGACAACCATACAAATGCCAACTCATTTTCTAGAAGGTTCCCTTCTAGAACCCTCGAAACCTCTCCTCTTTTCCAAGCTTGAAAATAGGTTCTCACCCTATGTATGGATAAAACTGCGAGAAGTTCACACCCTAAATGAAGGTGGCCTGTGAGAATGAGGAATTCTCGCACCCTAGGTCATATGCAGCCTGCGGACTCACTTTGAAAATATGTTTTTGGAAGGAGACAAGATCCACTTTTCTCAGGCACAAAGTCCTTGTTGGGAGCCTGAATACACCATTGTTAATACATCACCAAGGTGACCAAAATCATGTGTAAAAGAATGCCCCCCAAAGTATGAGGCTGGAATTATTGACAGCCGAAATACTTTGTAAACTGCGTGTGTGTGTCGGAAACTAGGAGTGCACCTAATTGGAAACTTGCAAACAACCAAGCATCTGCAGAATATAATACCAGTTCTGAGGTAGGCATCCCCATACTTAGATCACAAACAGATGACATCATGAACATGGTTCATGTCCACCAATCATACATCGTGGATCCATGTCGTCAAAATATCACATAGCCACCAAGAATACACTGTGGATCTATGCAAGAAGATTCAAATTAAGATGACATAGCCATGAGACATACAAAGTGGATCTATGTTTCGATGCAAATCATTCATAATCCATCGCAACCTGGGTCAAAAATATGAAACCCAGGGTCTTCAATCCCATCACCTGAAAGTACAAATCTAACCATGTGATTACATGTGCCGAATTCAAACATGGTAGAAACCACTTGATTACCGGTCATTGATGCAACTGTTAACAAGTGCGAAGGAAATCACCATTAATGTCAATGACTCCCAAGGTACACTAGTACAATCTAATGAATGTGAATAAATGAGCTGAGGTTGAACATTCAATGGAATCTCCCGATCAGGGGTCAATGATGAAAACCCATTGTCGGAAGCGAGAGAACCTGCCATTGAGGCATGCAAGTTCCAAGGTACCGAATAATTTCTAAGTATTTGTTGTGCTACTTATATGTCTAATATAATGCACTCATTAATTATCAATCCAGGATTCGTAATCAACATAGTTACAAGACACCAGTAAGAAAGGTAATTCCTAATGTCATGAGTATAGAATCAAACTAGATTATGTATGCTGGAAACAAATCAAGATAGCAAACTACAGTGCACTTTGGTTGTCTTTCACAGAGATGCTATCTATTCCATTATGGCACATGAAAGTATGAGATGGAATTTGTTTGATAGATCAACTCTGATTTCTGACCCATAAAACTAACTATGCAATCCACACTTTATGAAAGGAAATCACACATCAATCAACATAGCATGAGTAGTTCAACAGTCAATATGTTGGTTCTGCTGTGGTTCACAATGAACTTCACTAGTTCTTATCCAATTAGTTTTGACTATTGCTACCAACAGCTATGATCACTCAAGGAAATCAAACTCATGAGAACATAAATAAAGCATATGTAAAAACAAAGCAATTAAATATCTAAGCAATTGTAAGATGGAAATCTTAATCTAAGTTACATTGCTATCATCTAACAGAGTTAATGCTTTAGCTAATTCACTATCTATACTACTGAAAAAAAACACTAATTCTAATCTACGAAGAGGCTAACCTTTGTTGGGTGGTGGGCCCTTACCGCTTCAATAGGTCAACTACTGAAGTCGACAGGAAGCTTGCTTTTAAGACACACATTACTCTAACTCACACTTCAACATAAAATCAAAATTCTCTTTAATCAACTCAACTCATTCTTAATCATAGATAATCAAAATATGGAGATAAAATGACTTTCCATTAATCTTTACTCAGAAAATATGTCGTGTACTATCATACGTTGCTTACACATTGATAATATGCTAACTCTCCTCTCTTCTACCATCCTTGCCACGACTATTTAATAGTCTGCATTGTGAAACACAAGGAGGTGAAGTGATTTACAAATCATTCAGTTGTTTAAGTTTAATCATTTGGTTACATCTTTAGCCTCATCCTCATGACACGAAGTGCATGAGGATGAGGCAATTAACACACTGTTCTTATCATAGCCTTGCTAAACGAATATACATCCACCAAGAGGTGAGATCTAGCACTTAGCTTAGTGCATTAGGCTCTTCCATATTAGTACTAGATCGTAATAGGCTGATGGTACCGGATCACGACAGACGCAAAAGGTGGTACCAGATCACAACAGGGTGAAAAAGGTGGTACTGGATCATAACAGGTCGTGTTCATTGGTACCAGATCACCACAGGTAAGATTTAGTACTGGACGCATTTGGTATTGGATCAGATAGCAACAATATTGGTGCACAGGTACCGGATCATGATAGAGTTGGTACAGGAACGCTAGATATTTAGGGTCAAAGATTCACATATGACAAATCGAGCATTAGTATATGAAATATTTAATTCCTTAACTCAATAAACCACAAAATACATGAATTAACCATACTTTACCTTATGACCTTAATATTGGAAAGTGATAGTGTTCTTGTCATCCATTCAAGCTTTAGGTAGGTTCAAAAAGGTATAGGTGAAGAGTATAATAGGGTAATGAGAATGTCAATTTCAAGTCTCAACATTCCCCCATGCCAAAATCATTGCATGTCCTCATGCAATCGAAAACAAAACCCAAAATTTTCAAAACTTGAGACTGTGTTCTTTACTTGGGTGGATCAATGATATTGATGGATGAAGCCTCTTCTCTTAGCTCCCTTTTGATGACCATAACATATTGTAGGAGTCTTAATACCTTTTTGAGCTTGTTAGAGGTCTCCTCATGGTCATCTTGAGTTTGTTGGCTGGTTGCTTTCAACTGCTCATTTTTCTTTTTGATATATCTATCCAAGAGTTGATATTCCTTTACTTCCTATTGGAGTTCCTGATTTTGTTTTTGTAATTCCCCAATCCTTTTATTTATTTGTTCTCTTGTCAAGTTCTTTGTTGATTCTACTATTGTTGGCTGGGTACACTCCCTTTCCTCGACTTCCTCCCTCATCCCACATAGAGTAATAGTGGCTTTCTCTTCAGTCAGACTAGGGATGTCATCTTGAATGGGTAGATCCTCAGAAGGGGAGGTAAGGTTGATTGGATCTTCCTGTGTATGAGGAATAACTATTGTTTTTCCCTTCTTTGCCATGCTCTTTGTAGTTCTTTTGCAATGAGGTATCGGATCAAGAATGCTTGCAGGCTTCCTTTTCTTCCTCTCTAACTGTGAAGTGGTGGCAGGGGGTTGTGCCACAGACTGTTTACTCTTAGTTTTTGAGCTATGCTTCCTTTTCTTTATCATTTTCTGATGGTCTTCTTTCTCAACTGCCACCGTGGAAGTCTCCTCAACTACTTTGTTTTTACCTTTTAATTCGGAGCTTTTAGAAGTCTTGTTGACTATGGAGGAGGACCCTGCCTTTTCATGTTGGCTCAATGCCCTAGATGATGGTGGAGTTGTTTTATCCTTCATGCTCTTTTTCTCTTGGGATTATTTACTTTTCCTTGGGATATGTTGGGTTTCCTCCACAGATTTGTTTCCTGTGGGAAGGTGTTGTGTGATAAGGGTTTTCCAACTAATCCTTTGTTTCCTAAGCTCATGCAAAACTAGCATTTTAATGAAACCTTGATGGTAGATGCTAGTCTTTTCTATTTTGGAGATGGATTTAACACCCCTTACCATTTTATTCAAACTCATCCATAGAAAATAGGGAAAATCGATTTCAGGGCCTCCTTCAAAATGCAATAGGAGCCTAAGGTGATAACTGAAAGTCACGGCATACTTGCCTTCATAGGTGACAAATCGTTGAAGACTGGTAATCATTGGGTGTTATTCTTCTTTGATGTAATTTCTAGGGATCCCTTTCTTCCAGTCGGGATGCTGATGATCTGCCTTCAAGAATTGTTGGCACATCTCTTTGTTAATTCCCACACCTTTGAAGTATTTAGCTCCTCTACTAGGCAGTCCTGTAACCTCCCTTACTGTTGCTTCATTAATTATCAGTTGTAGATTGCCTATATGTTTCGTCTCTCCATCATATACTTGTATAAATTCCTAAGATATCTTCTTGTTCCAGCCTGTAAACTTTTCCAGAAAAGGTATCCATCCCAATCTAGCATATTTTTCTTGACATAATTGGTATTCTTCGATTTCCCTATAAATTTGGAAAACCGGTTCGTGTCTTGTAACAACCATCATTATAAGTTGAGAAAAGGGTTGGGTTGTAGCACAAGGGTGTAGTGAATTGATGGAGGGTTTGGTACCGGAAAGGAGCAGGCTCGGAACTGGAGGGAAGCTCATGACAGGGAGAAGTATGGTGATGGTGTTGCGGATGGTAAGTTTGAGTGAGGGTGTTGTAAGGAAAATTACGACCAAAAGAGGCTTATCTAGATGGATTCACCACTAGATAAGCCATTTCTTATCTACCCATTACTGTAATGATGAGGATAAGACATCGAGTATCAGGGCATCATTTTAGAATAGGTGATTGGACTTTCGGGGGGTGAAATTAATGTTGGATCGTGGTTCATGATATATGATAGGTTTGTGAATTTGCTTGAGGACGAATTAGATTCGTGGGTTATGATTACTATGCATGCTTCATATTTTGATATGATTTTTGCCTTTAACCATGTTCATGAGCTATGAGAGGGTTAATTAGGTTTAGGCATATAGGTATGAGGGATAGGCGCATGGGTTTAATACTAAGGTCATAGGGTCTAGTATAGATTTTCATATTTATTGTAGTTTTATGAGTATAGGAAAATAAATACCATTTTACCTTTGCTTTCACCTTTGTATGATCGATGCCCATAGTATGTGTGTCTGCTTGTAAATTGTCAAAATTCATCCTTTTAAACTAAAGCTCCCTTGAAAACTTGGTACGGGAATGTCCTGTACTTCTGATGTGCGTAACTTCTTTTGTATTTGGTTCTGCAGAGTGATCATGTAGGTTTGGAAAAGAGTTCTGAAGGGGATCTTTGACCTTCCCCCATGCCGAAGATGTTGTATCTCTGTAGGGAAGAAGATTCAATCAATTTATATCATAATGGATAAAGATGATAATAGCAAAAAGAAACCAATCACATTTTAGAAGTACAGCTTATCACCTATCATATGATCTCATGCCAGAAGAAAAAAAATGAAATTTCCCCTTTTGTAATGAATTACTGATAGAGTTAACATTCAGCAGTGAAATAGGGGAATACATATATGTTTGTATGTCATGCCAAAAATGAAATTTCCCTTCTTTTAATGGAGTATTGACAGAGGTAGCATTTAGCAATGAAACAGGGGAATACATATATTTTCCAGAAGAACAGATCTCTCCTAACTTGCTTCAAATATTTACTATCATTGTTTTTTATAGATAAATTTCACAATATGAGTAGATTAGGCTCCCTAGTTAGGGCTCCACTCTTAAGAAGTTTCCTTCTTAGATAGTGTAGGCTTTAGATGTCAGACCGGTAAGTTGACTTAGGGTGATTCTCAAATGGACAATTGCTTGGGGAATTATATTGCTAATTCATTTGGAATTTTGTATCTCATGAAAGCCAATAATGACCTTTACTCTTTTTGTTTTGGATGGAAAAAAGTGGATTTTTCATTCAGACAAATATAGATGAGACATGTTTCAACCAGAACCCACTACCAGCAAGCCTGTTATGTACTCTGGTGGGGTAGTTGTGATAATTAGTGAGAGGTGCCTTCCCTAGGTAGAATGCCCCATTGCCAACAGGCCTGTTTAGTACCCTAATGGGTTTTCCTAGTCATACCACAGACTGGTACCTGCTGCCAGTAGACCTGTTCAGTATCCCGATGGGTTAGTCTCTTAAACCCTTTTTCCATCAGAGGCTTCTTGTCCATAGTCACCTATTTTGGTTTGTATTAAAGAGTGATTTGCACAGTGATAGGGGAGGCTCGTCTGAAAATCTTTTTACAGGTTGGGATGGTATTGGCTTGGAAGGCATATACTCTTTTTTTGTATGTCTTTTAAAGATTTGTCTGAAGGCAAAATAAACTTTTATGCACATTATTTCTTTAGAGTGATCCAAATGTATAATTTTGTCTGAAGTTGTCCATAAGAGAATGACCTAAAGTTTCCTTGGGGTACTAGTACATCTTCTGCCATAAAAGTTTTGGTAGTGTACCCATGGTAGAGAGTGTTCATATACTCATATGTTACTCTCTAATAAGATAATCCAATGAATACTATTGAAATCTGGTTAGGGTGAGATAATTGCTTATAGGCTAATATATTTTTCCTTTAAATCATGTTGAATACTAGGTAAAGGCAACTTCTAATCTTTAGAGTGGATTATGGTTCTTTGAGCAATCATGGGTAAAGATTGTGTCCCTCTTTTTAGTTTGTTTTTAAGCAACAGAACCAAAAGAAATTAAAATACTTCTCAACAACAGAACCAAAAGAAATTAAAATACTTCTTAGCAATAGAACCAAAAGAAATTAAAATACTTCCCTTTAGTTATCAACAGAAGGGCTGCCATTTGATAGTGCTTTTGGCTCCATGGTTCTATCTTAAGAGGTTGTTGCATGGCTACATATTTCAGATTTATTGACATAAGATTTTAAAATATGCTTTGTCAATATGTCTTGATAGTACTACAGAAGGATAGACTCTGCTATCGGACTGGTACTGGACCAGAACAAGATTTCTAGTACCGAAACAGAACAAAATATTGTTGATGCCTACAACTGATATTTAGCAAATTCATGAAGGATCAAATAGATTATTAAATACTTGCTTACGAAAGAAAAGAAAATTTGTGAAAGTAAAAGAAAAGGAGGTAACGGTCTTTTGTTACCTTCAGCTTATTATCAAAATTCGATCACACCTATGTACAAAAAGTTTCAAATAAACCAATCAATCAATGTGGGTCAGTAGGAGGATCTCCTTCCTTATTGATCATCTACATGTCTGAATTCTATAGTATATGAGTCATGAATTCTTCTTTTGACAGAGGTTTGTTGTAAATTCTCAACCGGTGACCATTCACAAGTAGTGGTGTCTGTTGTTCATCAATTGTCTTTATCCTGATTGAACCATTATCGTAGATAGTGTCAATTTCGTAAGGTCCCATCCAATGGGTGGTTAACTTACCTTTGAAGTTCTTGAATCTGCTATCATACAATAGGGCCCAATCTCCTTGTTGAAATTTTTTCTTTTTTGAGATACTTGTCATGCCATTTTGTTCTCTATTCTTGAATGAGGGTAGTCCTTTGAAGTGCTTCCTACCTAGTTTCATCCAACTCATTAAGCTGCAAGAGTCTTTGTTGTTGGGCTTCATCCAAGTTCATGCCAACTTGTACTGTAGTCCTGAAGGTTTTGATCTAAAATTCTATGGGGACAAGCACTTGCTTCCCATATACTAACTCAATAACTTTGTTGGTGGATTCTACTTGTCCATTTTCTTGTGGATGATAGGGTGTAGATTTCTTGTGTTTGATTTGGTACTGTTCTGTAATAGCTTTGACTAGATGAGAGGCAAATTGGGTTCCCTGATCAGTCAAAATTTCTCGCGGTACACCAAATCTAGTAAAGATATCATTAAAAAGGAAATCTACCACTGTTTGTTCACTGACAGCTGGTAAATCCTTTGCTTCAACCCATTTAGTCACATAGTCAGTGCATACAAGTATATACTTTTTCTTTTTAGATGCAGGGTTAATGGGTCCTACAAAATCTAATGCCCATTTCTCGAATGGTTCAATGACTACTTGGGCTTGAAGTGGCATTTGGTCTCGTGCAGTAGGCTTACCCATTCATTGACATTCATCACAATTGGATACATAGGTTTTAGCATCTCTGAAAATATGAGGCTAGTAGTAACCTGATTACTGAACTTTGTAAGCAGTCCTTTTGTCTGCGAAGTGTCCTCCACAAGGGCCATCATGGCAGGCTTGTAAAATATCATGAATTTCATCTTCCCTTACACATCTCCTGATCACCAAATCTGGTCCTGTTTTGTAGAGGCAATCATCGTGCCACATGTAATTTGCACCGAGTTGAATTACTTTATGTTTTTCTCTAGGAGACAATTTCTGAGGCATATTCCCTGTCACAAGATAGTTAGCGACATCTGCATACCACAGAGTGAATGTAGAAATAGCAAATAAATTTTCATCAGGAAAGGTATCTTCTACTGGTGCATTATCTCCCAGATGAATCATTCTAGATAAGAAATCAGCCACAAGATTATCTTTACCAGGTCTATCAATAATATTGATATTAAACTCTTGTAATAATAAAAGCCATCTTGTAACTCTAGGATTTGTTACAAGTTTGTTCATTAATAATCAGATGGCTGAATGATCAGTGTGTACAAAAGCTTGATATCCATTAATATAGTGTCTAAGTTTATTGATAGCATGGACTATAGCTAGCAATTCCTTTTCTGTGACCATATAATTAACTTCAATTGGAGACAGATTTTTACTAACGAAGTAAATAGCATAGGGCATTTGATTTTCTCTTTGTCCAAGGATTGCCCCGAGGGTTGTGTCTGAGGCATCAGTACAGATATGAAAAGGAAGGGACCCATTTGGTCCTCTTAATACAGGGGTAGTTGACAATTTTTGTTTTAGAATTTCAAAAGATATTTGGCATTCATCATCACACTTAAATTCAGCTTCTTTGGATAATAATTTAAATAAAGGGGTAGCTAGGCTTGTAAAATTTGGAATGAATCTTCTATAGTAGCCAGCATGTCCTAAAAAGCTACAGACTTCCTTTTGTGAGGAAGGTATTCTGATTTGTGTGATGACATAAATCTTTGCCGGATCAACTCTCATGCCAGAATGGGAAATGTGATGTCCCAAAACAATACCTTCAGTGAGCATCATTTTTTATTTTTCATTACTTAAGGAAAGGTTAGTTTCCTTACACCTAATCAAGACTTTTTCTAAACTGGCCAATGCTTCCTAGAATTCTTGTCCATGGACGTAAAGTCATCCATGTAGACTTCCACACAATCATTGGTCAAGTCAGAGAAAATGGCTAGGACAACTCTTTGAAAAGTGGTTGGGGAATTACAAAGTACGAAAGGGATCACCCTATAAGCATATGTTCCCCAAGGGTAGGTGAAAGTGGTATTTTCCTAGTCTTCAGGTGCTATTTGTATCTGGTTGTAACCACTAAACCCATCCAAGAACGAAAAATACTTCTTTCCGGACAGGGTATCTAGCACCTGATCAATAAATGGTAAGGGAAAGTAATCCCTATGGGTGGCTTTGTTTAACTCCAGAAGTCTACACATATCCTCCACTTACCATTTTTCTTGGGAACTATGACAAGTGGAGATACCCATTGACTATCTGAAATGGGGTATACGAGATTGGCTCGGAGGAGTTTTTGCAGTTCCTCTTTTACAATATATTTAAGGGATGGATTCATTCTTCGCTGAGGCTGTCTGACTGGTCTGATTTGGTCATTACTGTAGATATGATGTGTTCATGTGTCAGGGTGAATGCCTTTCATGTCTACATAATCCCATGCAAAGGCATCAAATTGTCTTTGGAGCATTTCAATCACTTGTGTCTTTTGTTTTGGTTCCAAACTAGAGTTGATATACAAAGGTTTTCCTGGGCTAATCTCAACAAGTTCAGTAATTTCTTCCTTATATGAGGAGGTTGGTGATAAAGTGTATAATTGAGTGATATCAGGGTTCCAAGTTTGTTGAAATTCAGAACTAAAAATATGTGACAGTTCTGCAAAAGATCTTGGGTATTCAATGCAATTTGTGTCAGCCAAAAATAAGCTTAAGACTTGTTCATATGGTTGTTCTTGTATTCCTCTTACTTGTTCAAGTGTTAACAGAGGTCTGATGCAATCTTCCTCTCCATAAGGGTTTTCTAACCAAATAGGTATTTCCTGTGCCGGTTGGGCAGGAGGGAAGAGAACAAGTTTTTGGCTATGTGTGCCAGTGGATATAGTCATCTCACCAGACCGACAAGTGATAAAGGCATCTGCTGTGGCCAACCAAGGGTGGCCAAGAACCACAGGGTTTCCTGGTTTGGAGGATGATTTAGAATAGATGACTAGAAAGTCTACTGGATATTCCCAAGAAGCTAGGGTGACTGTGACATCATCTAGACTTCCTGTAGGGCTAATGAATGACTTATCTGCCAATTCGATCATGGTTTGGGTTGGTCTGAGCTGATTGATTTGAATCTTCTGCATAGTGTCAAAAGGCATTACATTAATAGCTGCACCCAAATCAATGAGTGTGTTTGGTAGAGAAATTCCATTAATTTCAATAGTGACAATTGGGTTTCCAGGATCATTATATTTGTATGGCATTTCATAAATGAATTCAGATAATTGTCCCACTACCTGAAAAAGAGGAGGTTCCTTCTTCTTCCTACCCAGTTTCTTAATGCAACGATCCCTTATAATTTTGGCGTAAATAGGGATATCCTTAATAGCTTGTAACAAAGGTATTTTTATGCACGCATTTCGTAATTCATCTTCTATATCTTTGTGCAAGGGTGGGTCAGGTTTCTTCACTAACAGTCTTTCGGGGCAAGGTGGAAGATTAATTTGTTGGGGTACTCGTAGAGACTGAGAAGTGATTGGGATAGGGGGAGAAGCCTCTTCTTCTACAGGGGTGGTTTGAATGTTTTCTTCCTCAAAATGATTATCATTTTCTTCCTGAATTATTACTGCCGGGTTTGATTGGTTTACAACTTTCCCTGATCGTAGTTGAATTTCATAGGTGGGAAAGGTTTGAACTTCTGTATTCTGTACAGGGTGGGTGGGTCAATTATTGGGGTTAGGGATTGGTTGGGCAGGGATTGTTGTTGGTCTCGAAGGATTGTGGGCAGCCTGGTTTTGTGGTTGTTGATTGGGATTTATAGATACTTGTTGTTGCTGATTAGGATTCAAGGGGGTTGTAAATTGTTGTTGTATAGGAGGTGGGAGTAAAGCTTGCATTTGTGGTGGGTTGAATCCAAGTAGTAATTGGGAAATGTTTGCAGGGTACTCTGGATATGTAGGGTAAGAGGGATTTCCATACATAGGTCCCCTCCAACCTTGTTGCCAAGGCTGAGTTTGCTGAGGTGTCCATTGTGGATAAGTCATTGGGGAAGGACCCCATTGTTGTTGTTGATATTGTGTATTACGATCATAAAATGTATTGGGATTTTGGGCTCTCCAAGGTCTTCTAGAAGGGTATGAATGTTCTTGTGAGACTCCTCCTCCCCTATACATGGCTTGTAATTCAAGAAAGGCTGGACACTTAGATGTGGGGTGTTCTAGTGTACACAAACGGTAGATTTCTATGACATTTAATGGGCATTCTTTTTCGTTGTTGTGCTTCTTTTGGCATCTATGACAAAATATTGCTAAAGCATATTATTCTTGTTTCTTTTTCAGTTTCAGAGTATCTAATTGGTTATTTATTGTGCTCAAGATGTCTGTTTTAAAGTTCTCCAATAATTTTCCTAACTCAGTTCTGGTGATAGTCCCTGAACTTTGTTTTGTATTTCTGCTAAAAGGATCTCTTGGTCCTTTGCCTATTTTAGCTTGTCCTCTTGAGTATCTCCTATAGTAATCTGCAATTTTTAAAAAAGGTTTTTGGTGTACATCTCCTGAACTCAACAAATTTAAAACTTCTATGCAATCATCCCTAAGACCTTTCAAGAATATAGTTCTTACTACTGCTGGGTCTGAGGTGAATAGTTTTGACTTTTGATAGTTGTATAAGAACCTTTCTAAGTAGTCTTCAGGACTTTCATCTTCGGTTTGATGCATTTTAAAAATGTCATTTTTAATATTATCCTTACAATAGTCTTTGTATTTTCATAAAAAAATTTATTTCATTTGATCCCAAGAAAGAATTGTATTTTCTCCTAAGCTCATGAACCATCTTAAGGCTGAATATTTCATTGTAGTAGGAAAAAGCTTAAGTTTTGGGGCATCGTTTGAGTAGTTATAGCTTCTACATAATATGTCAAACTCAAATAAAAATAAATCTGGATCTTCAGTTGACATACCTCTGAAAGTAGGTAACGATGATAGTGGGATATTCTTCATGTTGACGTTTCTGGAAATATCCAAGATTGGAAGCCCAAATGTCTCAGTCTCTATAGCTGCATTTCCTTCTTCTTCTGCCATTCTGCTGATGGATGGTTCAGAAACTGGATTTTCTGTGTTTCCTAAATGTTCAGTAGACTCACATTATGCCTGTCCCAATACTGATTCTTCTGTTTTAGGTTCTCCTTCTGGAGCCTCGCTGGCTCCCCTTGAATTTTCTGTTGGTGGAATTTTTCCTACACCAATGTCAGTTGGAATAGTGGGGGGGTTTGTTTTTGAAACTTTGGAGCTTACAAATATACCCTTGTTATCTCTATATCTATGCATAAAATGGAAATTTGATTCTTTAGCTGAATTGAAATCCTAATTCTATCTAGAAGGTAAGAAGGCAACCTGGCTTCAGAGAACCCCACTCTAGTGGCTGCGTGGCTCTTCACTCATGTCTTAAACATTTTATCCTCCTCCCTCAAGCAACCTTTTAAAAAATTAAAATTTATGCAAACAATCTAAGATAAAAATTACTTCCTACCGTTTGCAACTCCCCGAAAATGGTGCCAAAATGTTGTGCTACTTATATGTCTAATATAATGCACTCATTAATTATCAATCCGTGATTCGTAATCAATAGAGTTACAAGACACCAGTAAGAAAGGTAATTCCTAATGTCATGAGTATAGAATCAAACTAGATTATGTATGCTGGAAACAAATCAAGATAGCAAACTACAGTGCACTTTGGTTGTCTTTCATAGAGAGACTATCTATTCGATTATGGCACATGCAAGTATGAGATGGAATTTTTTTGATAGATCGACTCTGATGTATGACCCATAAAACTAATTATGCAATCCACACTTTCTGAAAGGAAATCACACATCAATCAACATAGCATGAGTAGTTCAACATTCAATATGTTGGTTCTGATGTGGTTCACAATGAACTTCACTAGTTCTTCTCCAAGTAGTTTTGACTATTGCTGCCAACAACTATGATCACTCAAGGAAATCAAACTCATGAGAACAGAAACAGAGCATATGTAAAAATAGAGCAATTAAAGATCTAAGTAATTGTAAGATGGAAATCTTAATCTAAGTTACACTGCTATCATCTAACAGAGTTAAAGCTTTAGCTAATTCACTATCTATACTACTGAAAACAAACACTAATGCTAATCTACGAAGAGGCTGACCTTTGTTGGGCAGTGGGCCCTTGCCGCTTCAACAGGTCAGCTGCTGAAGTCTACAGGAAGCTTTCTCTTAAGACACACATTACTCTCACTCACACTTCAACATAAAATAAAAACTCTCTTTAATCAACTCAACTCATTCTTAATCATAGATAATCAGAATATGGAGATAAAATGACTTTCCATTAATCTTTACTCAGAAAATATGTCTTGTACTATCATACGTTGCTTACACATTGATAATATGCTAACTCTCCTCTCTTCTACCATCCTTCCCATGGCTATTTAATAGTCTACATCATGAAACAAAAGGAGGTGAAGTGATTTTCAAATCATTCACTTGTTTAAGTTTAACCATTCAGTTACATCTTTAGCCTCATCCTGATGACATGAAGTGCATGAGGATGAGGCAATTAACACACTGTTCTTATCATAGCCTTGCTAAACGAATAGAAATCCACCAAGAGGCGAGATCTAGCACTTAACTTAGTGCATTACGCTCTTCCATATCAATACCAGATCATAACAGGCAGATGGTACCGGATCACGACAGGTGCAAAAGGTGGTACCAGATCACAACAGGGTGCAAAAGGTGGTACCGGATCATAACATGTCATGTTCGTTGGTACCAGATCACCACAAGTAAGATTTAGTACTGGACGCATTTGGTACCAGATCAGACAACAACAATCTTGGTGCGCAGGTATCGGATCATGACAGAGTTGGTACAGGAAGGCTAGATATCTAGGGTCAAAGATTCACATATGACAAATCGAGCATTAGTATATGAAATATTTAATTCCTTAACTCAATAAACTACAAAATACATGAATTAACCATACTTTACCTTATGACCTTAATACTGGCAAGTGATAGTGTTCTTGTCATCCATTCAAGATTTAGGTAGGTTCAAAAAGGTATAGGTGAAGAGTAAAATAGGGTAATGAGAATGTCAATTTCAGGTCTCAATAGTCTTGTTTCTGGATAATGAGTTGAAGTTGATGGAACAAGACTCGTCACAGGAGGGCCTTGATGTATCCCCCATCAATGAAATAAAATAAGTAACAGAGTTTGAAGGTGAGACAGAGTATGAATATAGATGGACATGGACACAGGGAAGGCCGACTCAGTAAGAATGGACAACTGTAGATGGCCAACTCAATAGAGGTTTCAGATGAAATTCTCTTGAACATATGAATGACATGACAAATGACTTGGCAACACTGACTCAGAGACGACTCAATATATGACCTTGTGGCAAGTCGAGGGAGAGACAAACAGATTTCCCAAACTGGCTTCAAATAACGAATAGGAGGTGTCATGTTTAAGAGTGACACTTACTGCCAATAATATGAATATGAAAACACATCCCTTTCCCAAATTTCCCCCCACCATTTTTGGCGAGTACCTCTTTATTTTTATGCAAGCTTGAGGAGAATAACATATGCTTGTTGATGTAAGCTCATCCTTTGGATGAGTCCCTTGGAGTATGTTTAACGAACCCTAGGAAGGAGTGGTTTGGTCCCATTACGGGTCTTTCGATGTTTGTTTAACGAGTCCAAAGATAGAAAACTTGAAGGTTTTTCATGATTATAGAGTTTGGAAAAACACTCAAAAGAGAACTCTCTCAGTTCCTTTTTCATAAAGTAGTTTGATGAGACTAAAAAAGAGATAAATTATCGCCCAACAGACACTTCAAATACTTTAACAAGCGTGAAAATAACAAGATCACTCGGCAATCTTTTCATGTTTAGAGAGTCTGAAAGGAGCTTAAAGAGAACTCTAGGGGGTTCCTTTTTCATATAACCTTTAAGAGCCCGAAAAAGTGATAAAAGTGTGCTCGATTACATTCTCATGTATTTTCGAGCGTGAGAATGAACAAAGACCAAGCTCGAGGCTTTGTCTAAAAACCATAAAAAATAATTCAACATGCGATGAAAAAGAGAAAATATCTGTACTCCTTCATGTGGACTTCAAAGTCATTATATCTGCAAAAAGTCACACTCATAGGGCTATCAGGCATTAGGTTTGATGAATAAAACAATTATAAAATCAACAAAAATGGTAAAAAGTAAATATAAGTGGGTAAAAGTTCTTTTACCATAGTCATTGTGACTTTGCCAAGATTTTAGCCCAAAACCCCTCTTTTGCCCTTGAATTTCGGTGCTAGATTGCGGAAGGTACGAGCAACCATTTGGCGAACCATCTCCATCAGTGAGGTAAGCTCCCTGTCTTCTACCTTTTCATGGTTCAATTTTTTGTCTTCATTGGCAAATTTCAAGTTTTTGAGTTTGTTTTAGGGCCAAAACTTGCGCCCAGGCATTCTCGTAGGCTAGCCATACGGGACCTGCGAGAATGCATGATTCTCGTAGGTGGCCCCAAAGGCACCTGCGAGAAGCTCGCACTGTGCTAAAGGGGCACCTGCGAGGGCCACAAAATGAAAATTTACTTTGATTTTTGCTCAATGAAAAAAGTGCCAAGGCTTGAAAAGAGTTGCTAACCCTCTTCTTATGGTTCTTCTGCAGGCATTTGACCATCGCGATGGTTCTAGAATGGGGTGAAAGAGATCATGAAGAAGATGATGATATTGTCAGGAATGACCTAGGTACCATTGCTGCTCTCCGAGACTGTGGTCTCCTGAAATTCTTTCGGATCCCGGGTATTAGGGCCCAAGTCAAGCTATTGGAGTACCTCGTTCATATGTGGGACGTGGACCAACAAGTATTCCACATGGGGGTCCACACATTATCCTTGGATATCGAGGATGTTTACTTCCTAACAGGACTGTCATGGCATGGGTACCACGCTAGCTTGACTGGTAGCCGAGGTGGTGGGCTTCCTATGAGTGGGTATTGTCATCAGTACTATGTTCCAGAGGCGGAAAGAAGCAAAGGAAAGGTGGCCATTTGGGGGGTCCAGGATTTGACCCTTCGCACTATCCTATTCACCATTGCTTATATGGCTGGGAGTGCTGCTCCACACATGGCTCTCTAGAGCTATTTTCAGTATGCCATAGAGTGTACTGAGCCTCGGGTATTTAACTGGTCAGACGCAGTCCTTCGTAGCATAAAGAGGCAGTTGACAAAATGTAGGAAAGGCGACCTGAAGCAATTTGGGTACAGATCACTTTTGGTTTCCTTCTTTCTTGAGAGGGTTCCCTTGCTAAGGTTGCAAGTTGAGTGGGGTTTACCGGCTCCAGAGGATCAGAGGATGTTGAGGTGGTGCAACCTCATGGCTCGACATGTAGGTTGGCCAATCTTCAAATATAACAATTCATTCTTTGACTGGTTGCGGCCACAGATGTTGATGGTTGACGATTATGCCTATGTCAGGTTGGATTTCTGAGGGGATCCATATTTGGCCCTACCTGAGGACGCTCAGTGGGGAGATCTAGGTAAGAAGTACACATTTTTTCACTTTTTAAATGTTTTTGTGAGTTTTATCATATGCAAATGTTTTTATGTTTTCCCAAGAACTGATCAAAAATCTCTTTTGAATGACATAGATGTGGGGCCATACCGACCTCTAGGTACATCTCCTATTCAGCGACGAGGAGAGGTGGCTCCAGTGCCGCGATGGGATGCTGAAGACTATGAGCCAGTGGAGCAAAACTTGGAGGGGATGACTGCTGACATTCCAGACATTACTATTGGAGAAGTCCCTCGGCGTTATTAGTGCCATACTATGGGTGTGTCAGAGTCTATTGGTTGATTGCTTCGTAGGGTTGCCTGGGCAGTCGTGTTTTATTATGAGCGTCACCCATGACGTTACTTTGTAGAAGCTACGAGCTTTAGATTTTGAAATTTTGGTCCTTGGACATAACTTTTTGTAAAAAACTTTTGATCATTATATGCATATATACGGCTTCTACCGGCTTATATTGTGTTGTGTGATACATGTGATGTGATTGGTTTACAGATGGCCCAAATGTCTGTCTAATACATAGTTAGCCAATGCATTAGTTAATGTATTTAGACATCTAGGAATATGTTGATACTCAATATAATCAAAATAACATTCCAAGAGGCGAATTCATAAATATACCCATAATAAAGTAGGACTTCAAATAGCATAGACATTACTTAACTGTAGTACTACTAGCTACGAATCGATTTGTAAAACCAAGTGATAGATGCCGAGTGAGATAGCATCAATCAACAAATCAATAACGACACTATACTCTGCAATATTGTTTGTCGCACGACCGAGACACACACCTTGTAGAGTGATAAGTTCATTTGTAGGGGCATAAATTGCCCATGCAACAGAAGCAAGGTTCTGAGTACTACGGCTAGCGCCATCAGCGAAGCCAATGTGGGGTAGCGAAGACTCTGACATATGGAAACCAAACACAATGTAACATAAGGGCAGAGACCAGATAACGAAAAAAGCATACTACAGTAACACACAAGAAGTATGATACAATAAAATACAAGTACTCATGTGCAGGTGATCTTAGGCATAGTACTTCTTTAAGTACAACCCATTTCTGGGTTCACTCAAAGGGATACCATCGTAATCTACTAACTCGTAAGCTCCTTTCTCCAAAACTCGTTTAATGATATAATGACCTCACCACATGGATTTGAATTTTCTAGCTCCTAGCATATCTCGATCTTGTTCGTAAAGGAGAACCAGATCTCCTTCAGAGAAAACACAAGGCTTGACATGTTTGTCGTATTGGGCCTTGACACGTTTCTTCTGGGCTTCTATGACTAGGGTAGCATCGCATTGATTTTCGTCTAATCGCATGAGATACAACAGATGTTCTTCCTCGACGGAAGTGTTTGGTAGGAGTTCGACGACTAGTTTTAAGGAGGGTATCTCACTTTCAATCGGGAGGATGGATTCTAGACCATAGACTAACCAAAATGGTGTAAACTTGGTAGCAGAATTAATGGACGTCTGGTAAGCCCACAATGTTGAAAACAACATTGTGTGCCAACTTGTTTTGTGAATCCCTATCATTCATCGAAGCATGGTTATGAGAAATTTTTTAATTGCTTCGACTTGGTCGTTGGCTTGAGGGTAATAGGGCGTTGATTTTTCATGGAGAAGACCCAACTTTTTAGTGAGTTCGGACATCATGAAGTTTCTAAAGTGGCTACCATGATTAGTGACGATAGCCTGAGGAACACCAAAACGAGCTATGATGTGATTGAAAATGAATAATGTTGTGGTCTTTCCAATATTGTCAAATGTCGACATCGCCTTGGCCCATTTCATAAAATAATCTACGACTACAATAATGTATCCATGCCCCTCGACCGAGTGGGGGTGACATGTCATGAAATCGATACCCCATTTCGCAAAGGGACCAATGGAGACCACAGGGTGAAGAGGAGCAGGATGTGACCATATTTTATGGTTATAGGTCTGGCAAGCATGGCATTTTTGGATGACAATTATGCAATTGTTAAATAAAGAAGGCCAAAAATACCCTGCTCGTAAGATCTTCTGGGTAGTAGCATACCCAGACATATGACCACCACAGGCTCCAGAATGCCAGTCATTTAAGGCTTTCTCGGCTTCATCAAACGTGAGGCAGCGTCAAAAAACTGAGTCAATCCTACGACGATAAAGAGTATCACCGAGGATAATATACTAATGGGCTTGGTAGCGTACTCGATGTCGGTCAGTGATGGAAAAATTGGGCCGAAAAGTCTGGGTTTGGAGATATATGATGATATCTCTATACCAAATATCATCAGAACTAATTAGGAAAAGGGATTCATCGAGTAATGAATCGGCTGCTACATTTTCCATTTCAGAGTAGGGAAAGTCGCATATCAACTCGGAAAACACTAAGGACTTCTTGGACTTAGATCATTCGAATTCCAAGTCAAACTCCTGGAGTATCATGATCCATTTGGAGTATTTTCCCCCTAGCAATTGACGTGTGACAATGTGTTGCATAGGGTTGTAGTTAGAAATTACTGTAGTCTTGCGAGAGAGGATATAGTGCTGGAAACGTTGGACTACTTGGACGGCTACTAAGGCCAGTTTTTCAACATGTAAATACTTGGTTTCGGTAGGTGTTAGACTTCGACTCAAGTAATAGATAACATGTTCATCATGAGAATCATCCTCCTGGACAAGAACCATAGCGATGGTGTAATCCAAGGCTGCGAGGTAGAGGAAATAATCATGACTGTAATCGGGGGGAAAGAGAAGTGGAGCAAGTGTCAAGGAAAGTTTTAGAGCTTCAAAAGATTTGTTTGCGATGGTATCCCATACGAACTCGGACCCCTTTTTGAGTAGTCACGTAAAACCAAGAGTTATCTTGGCATAGTTTGGGATGAAACGATGAAGAAAGTTTGCTTTCCCTTGCAAACTTTGTAACTGGCGAAGCGAAGAAGGAGAAGGGAGATTGAGAATCGCCTCAACCTTTAAAGGATCTACCCTGATCCCTTGATGTGAAACAATAAATCCTAGAAGTCAGTCGGATTCTATGTCGAAAAGGAATTTGTGAGGATTCAAGCGTATATGGTAAAACCGACAACGGAGGAAAATGGCTCGGAGGTGTATGGGATGATCGACCCGGCGCATGGAATGAGCGGGTAAGTCATCAAGATATGGCTTCATGATGTGCTTGATATCATGGAAGGCATAAGACATAGCGCGCTAGAAAGTTGCACCAGCGTTTTTAAGACTGAAAGGAAGTTTCCAAGAAGCAAAAGTGCCCCAAGGACAAATAAAAGTGGTTTTGTGTTGATCCTCAGGAACAATATTGATTTGATTATATCCAGAGAAACCATCCATTAGAGAGAAGATTTCACTTCCGGTGCAATCGTCGACAATCTGATCGATGAAGGGGGTAGGAAAGTTGTCTTTAGGACAAGCTTTGTTAATATCCCTATAATCAATGCACACGCAGATTGTGCCTTGTTTCTTGTCGATCGGGACAAGATTGGAAACCTAGTCAGTGAGGGCCACTAGGTAAATAATGCCGACTTTGAGAAGTTTCTCAACTTCAAGTTTGATAGCAGATGCTTTACGTGGGTGAACTGGACGAAGGTGTTTCCGGACGGGTTTAGCATCTAGGTATGTCTTAATCTCATGTATCACAATGTCGGGGTCAATACACGACATTTCTTCATAGCTCCAGGCAAAGACGTCACGAAATTCTTTGAAAAGTGACTTGTAGGTGACGATTTCGTTAGGGGAACATGAAGCTCCGATATGCACATTTTCAACAATTCCAGGTTTTATGGATATGTCGAGGGGAATGGTGGGTGAGATATTTCTTAATTTCCCTTCGAAAAACACATCGTGTGTGGACTCGGGAACGGTGGAAATGATGACAACGGTCGAGGTCCTTTGGTATCTCTCCATGGTTTGTTGTTCTAGGAAGAGGATGGAACGGTGATGTCCATCGTCCCAAGGGGTGTCTTCCATGACAAACATAATCATCTCGTCTGTGGGAAAAATGACGTGGAAAGGATCTGGAGATAAATCATTAAGAGAGGGGGTAGAAGGGGTTGACGATTGAATGACCTGATAGGCAGATTTGACCGGACTCAAGGGCATTTCGTCGCCGTAATGAAGATGATCGTTGGGGTCGGATACCATCCATGGGTCATGAGATGCAGGGGTTCCATGAATAGAGGTAAATATCATGTTGATTGAAGTGATAGACAGATGTGGAACATCGGGTGGTGGGATGGGGAAGGTACCCATTAACGAGGATTCTTTGAGAAGATCCACACCTAAGTTCTTGTATCCGGGGGAGGTTTTGGCAATAAACGGTACGTTGCCAGTGCGTGTATCTGAGTTAAAGAAGGCTAATTGGTCAAAGGGTATTACGTTTCCTTGATGTGGGAAATGTACAACATGAAAAAAAGTCGACACAACTGTGTGCATGGAATCGATCCAGCTACGGCTGAGAAGGAGGTTGTAATCGAGAGGAGCGTCGAAGACTTCCACTTCGACCTGGACCATTTTGCCTTCTAATGTGATTGGCAGCGAAGGGAGGACACTGTAAGGCTTAAAACTAGAGCCATTGAAGGCTTTAACTGTGTTATGGGATTTAGTCAAAGAGGGACAACCGATGGCTTTCCAGCAGGTAATAGACATGACACACGTCGAGGCACCCTCGTCGATAATAGTTCTACAAATGCTTTTGTCGGAGACAATCACGTGTATTTGGAATGCAAGTTGAGGGGGTAACCTTGGAATGTGATCTTCCAAGTCAAAAATTATTAAAATCGTATCCGTCGGGTCAATTTCACCGATAGCTTTCAACAGTGGCTTCTGTTGTATGGGACAACTTTGAAGGACTTAGAGGGCTGACATCGTGGATGGTGCTTGGGCCAGATCTTCAACAATGCTGTAGTTCTGGGCAACACGAGCATGATGATTGAAATCTGATTTTCGAACGATGCCCTTTGGAGGAGGGTGAAGAATTGTGTCGAGGCTTGGTCGTTCGAGATAAAGAGGACCATTGGTGGGTGGAGTCGTGGGAGATGGTTGGACCAATGAAGGAGGTATAACATCAACCTTCTCTTTAGAGGACGAATAATCTTTGGCTCGAGTGGTAAGTGCGATGTTGTTTTTCTTTGAATCTCCTGTACACATTAGGACATAAGATGTAGTGGAGGCGAATGGTTGGTCGTGAATGACCAATTGGGCCTGTTGTTGAGAAGGGAAGGGTTGTGAAAAAATGATCGGAGAGGGTGGTTTCGGTGCCCCTTGAAGGAACTTAATAACCTCGGCACGTCATGGACAATCCTTAGTGTAGTGATCATCACCACAAATAAGACAAGGGTATTGGGGTTTGTGTTTATCCCTATCATCAACAGGTGGTGTTTTGGTTCTCTCTGCTTGTGAAGTATTTTTTTCCTCCTTATTCTTACCCTTACCCTTTCTGGATTTGTTTTTATCGGCGAGGGTATATTGAACAACATTTACCTCAAAATTCTTTCAAGTGAGAGGGGTAGGAGATGAAGCATTTTGAACATTAGAAGAAATGAGTTTGGGGTTGTTGCTAGAGGCGGAATGTGGTTGGGCATGGAAAGTGCCAATCACACTGTCGGCTGCATGAGAAGAAGCAGGAGTATTTGAAGTGGCGGAATTAGAAGAACGAGGGGCATCAGGGATTAAGTCGTAAAGAGTACCCGTTTGTGAGTAAACGAGGTCAAGGTATTGAGCACGACTAATGGCAGGTTCTTCTATGACAACTCCACCCATGGTGATGTCAAGACCGATGTCGTTCACAAATGATTTCGTGAACCACTCTGCCAACAACTAATCGAGAAGTTTGAGTTTGATGAGACGTTGTCTTCGTCGCCACTCATGAATGTGATCAAAGATGTGAGTGGATTTGGTTTGTTTGAAAGAAATCAAAATCTAGATCCCCGTTTCGTAGCAGATTAGTAGCTGGTAGTGGGTGAGGAAAGCCATAGTGAGAGTGTTGAAGTCAATGAAGAAACCTCATGGTAATTCCATATACCACTTCGCGGTAGAACCCATGAGAGTTCGTTGAAAAAGGCGTAAATGAATAGAGTCATCCATCAAAGAGTTGGATGAGCACCAAAGGTGAAAAGTCATGACATGATTGTTCGGGTCCTCTCCCGCTTTGCCATCGAATTTACGGATGTCAGACGGTAGCTTGGGTGGTATAGCGGGCCATTGGGGAGAGTGATGGATTGGATCATTTAAAATCCTCGAAAGATCCGGGAGGTCCAGGATGGATAAGAAAGGTAACTTTCTATTCACATGTGGGTACTGGTGGCTTTGGGGAGGGGGTCCCATCGGCAAACCAGTGGGACCATAAGTAGTCTGCATATAATGCGAAGATCTAGGCAAATTCGGTGGTGGTTGTGGAGGCAAGTAACTAATAGGGTTGTACCCTTGAATGGGGGTGTGGGGTTGAGCATTCGAGCCCCAAATAGGATTGGACGTACCTGGATATGGTTGGCCTACACTAGGGGGTATAACAGATGTAACTTGAGGCTGTTGTCCCCCAGTCAATTGAGGATTATGTTGTATTAGATTATTCCAATACTGGGCCAAGGATGGAGGTATGTTTTGTCCATAGGGTGGGGTCGGTGGGGGTTGTCCTCCAATTGGGAGTTGTGTTCCAATCAGGGGTTGTGTTCCAATTGGTATTTGGGTTCCAATTGGGATTTTCCCTACAAGGGGGGGTTGAGTCAAACCTCTTTGGTGAAGTTGTCCACCAACAGGAATCTGGTAATTTGGTGTGAACGACGGAATGGTGCCACTAGGATCAGTGCCGCCGATAGAGGATGGAGAAGGTCCTCTGAAAGGGGGTGGAGGAAGTGTCGGAATGAAAATGGGAGGAGAGTGCCCAGAAGAAGTTGGACCACCAGGAGTTCCGAATGTGATTTGTGTAGGAACGGGAATAGAGGCATTCAACGCATGGTACCCAGGTGGAAGTGTTGGGGTGAATCTGGGAAAAAGTGGTGTGCCAATAGGGTCTTAGCTAACCATGGTAATCCCAGTGTGAAGACTTGTAGTATATGTGTAATGGACCATTTGTAAAGGGAGAGTCAAGATGTGGTCAGCGCTTGGAGCTTCTGTACCAGGAAAATAATAAGCAGTAGTAAAAAGTACCGCGTTTGGATCAGATGTTTCGGGGAATGCAGGTGAGATGGTGATATCAACGCCCGCTCCTGAACCAAAGAGATCCCGTCTAAAAATTCCAGTAGTCCAAAAAGGATCTTGGCCCTCAGGTCCTGGAAAAGGTCCAGTCGGTGATCCAGAAGACAAAACAACTAAGTCTCCGGAAGAATTCACTCGCATAATACGTCTCTCAGAGTTGGGATGAAGTCGAAAGTCCTCTCGAGAATTGGTAATTCGGAACCATTCTAGAGAGTCAGTTCTTTCCACTTGTGGAGTGGTGACGTCTTGGACTTCACTCTATTGAGGAGAGCCCTCCGGTGAGTTGGTGGGAAAGGGTTGAGAACCTTCCAGATTTTCTGGGGGTAAGCCTTGCATTCTATGTGAATGATGTGGAAGGTCAATTCTGAACGAGTTAAAAAACTGACGAAGAAAATTCTATGGTCAACTTGGGTGAACAAACAGAAAGCTCTAGTAAAACAAATCTAGGGAACAAAACCAGGCAATCAAGACCTTCTAATTCCAAAGTCACTAGTTGGTGATGAAATCCAACGTCGTAACAACGAGATAAGAAGTGGCTGGGCTAGGGTGGAAAATTTATGTTGACGACCTTCTTAACAGACTTACACCCTGGTGCAAGATCCCACACATAATCGTGGGTATACCCTCCAAGGAGCCCGAGTGAGTTTGGCCAACGTCGATTCCAGGTACTGTGAAGACTTTCCCCTTCATAGTCACCTTGTGTAAGACCCTAAGAAGATAAGTGACTAAGGTTACCACCAACAACAATAAAGCCTGGGGGAATAGTCGACAATCCGATCCACATGCAAGGGTAGGGTATCTAGCCCGAAATCATCTTGAGAGGCTTCCACTCATCATTGTGGGTATACCTCCAAGTGACCCCCATAATATGTGCAATATCTACACCGATATCAACAAAGTAGGGTGAGTAACTTTGTCAATATCAATACGAACTCGGGTTTGACCCTTGTGTGAGAAGGGCTTCCTAGGACAAAATGTTGCAAATGGAATTTGACACTCCTTACCACAAGATGCTATTGTGTGTTTTGTGCTTTGGAGAGTGTATCTCTCTGCCTATTCCAAAGCTCTAGCCTAGCTAATGTTGGTGTAATAGAGTCCTAGAAATAAGTTACTAGTTTAATTTTAAAAAATTCTGCAATATTATTAAAGGTTGTTGTTACTCAAAGGAGACGGAAATGAAACCGATGTTGTGTGAGACTCTGGCCCAACAATGCATAGATAAGAATGAAAGATATCAATTCTCGTTCGATGAATCCTATTTACAGGAGGAAAAGAGAAGTTTTTTGGAACAATCTTGAACTACGATATACAATCTTCTTCGAAATTCAATATCAACAAGTCACGAATCAATGCCAATTCTCTATTTGTTCTATTTCAACAATTGATTTCCAATATTTTCAAAACAAAAATGCTTTTAAAAAGAAAAATGTTTTTTACTTTTCAAAAAGAACCACACAATGGTGGTGGAACTAAGGAAAACCAATAACTAA
>ML781710.1:351446-399756 GCA_009831015.1 Picea engelmannii
TGGATCTGAAACCTATCCCAATGTGTTCAGAGCATAATAATTAGTCAAAAATGACTATTCAGTCACAGAAAATAGACATGGGCTCATCTGAGCAAGGCCTCAAACAATGAGGGCTTCAAGCTCCCTAGAGCTTCCTCAAACTTACATGGTGAAAAACCTGCAAAATAAGTCTTCAAATGCCTGTGAAAACAGTACCAATGGACTCAGAATGTCCAAAAACCCCTAGCTGGGCTTTTTCGGCACCTCATTTGGCCAAAAAATGAAGAAGTTAGGCCTCCAGCCATTTTCCTCCCTCAAGCTTGCTATCTCTGGTTCGCCATTTTGTACCTGTGTGTGAGTAAACCTGGCTTCTTGGCATTTCCCATGCCTAAACCCAGCACCCACATGCATTCTGAAATTGGTGCCAAAATGTCGCACCGTTAGCGAACTAAGCCCCCAAATCCCGGAGGTGTGGGGTGCATGGGGGCCATGTGGCCACGTCCCGCGCATAAAAGGGGCTAAGTGCCACCGTTCAATGTACATGTGACAAGTGGCTAGGCACGTGGTTTAAAACTCAACCCAAATCCCATGCGCATTCCCGTGTAGTTAATGGTCATATGACATAACAATGTGACCGAGGCTCCATTTGAATTACAACCCCGCGCTCCATGTATAAAGTGGTGGTCGCATATAACTATACAACCACGGCTAATACTCCAAACCGCGCACACACAACAAATAATAACCGGTGGTCACATGGTTTAACATGTAATATAACCGCGGGTCATTTATTAAACACCACCGCGCGCATAATATATATGGTCATATGTTAACCCAATGGAACCGTGGTTTACCTCCACACTAATCCCACGCGCAATTGCATAGTTATATCGTGGCCATATGTAAATGGTGATATGCCTGTGGGTCGGGGCTAAGCCCCGGCCCGAACCCCCACCATTTGCAACATTTTGTGAATTCAAATGTTTTAAAACTCGTATACCTTACAAGAACCAACGCGTGGCACGTTGGTGGGTTGGCCTTTGTTAAAGCTTTCAATGGTGGGGAGAGGTCCGGGGGTCAAACCCCATGGACCCATAAAAATTTTAATAAACCAATCAATCGACCAATAGCCAATAAATGGGTGCCATGTGGCAGCCCATGATTGGGCCACGTGGCACCATACCATTTCCCAATAAATGCCACGTGTCGAAACATCATTCGATCAACTGTCAACTAATCACAAATTGCCACATCAATAGGTGCCAAGTCAGCTCTGGCACGTCATCGTACCATCATGCCACATCAGCATCTGTACGGACTGCCCAGTCAGCATCCCATTTTTTTTCCTGTTTGGCGATTCGAACAGATCGCGATATCTCTCTCTCCCGATGTTCGTTTGAGACGAAATGAGTTGCATTTGGTTCATGATTATGAGGGCTATGCTCTCATTCGATTTGAGGCAATTCCGAGAACATTGATTTTTGGGCTAAAATTTGACCCCTGGTCCAGATTCTGATCACACCTTCCCACTGAAAGGCTTTTGGACCCACAAAAGCTTATGAGTATCTATCTGAGCTTCAATACTCTTCTGCTTTCAAGTTCTATCAACTGATTCTACTTGAAAAGTCTTTTCGACAATCACCTGGATACTTTGACATGCCTTGCACTACAACTGACTATGTCCCACAACCACTGTTCTCTGGCTGCTGTTGACCCACTATTCTCTCTGTGCTTGGAAGACTGCCAACCTTCCCACTGAGAATCAAGTCCCTCTTTCGAACTCTTTGACGTCAACACAATCTGCTCTCCAATGGCTGCAAAAACTTTCCTGCGACATCTTGTCACAAGCCAAGAAAACCATCAGTCTTGAAAACAAATTGACACAAGACTGAAAATGATGTCAACAAAATCTTTTTGCTCTTCAAACAAACTGTCGCATCTTGTGCTTCATCAAAGCACATGGTGTTTTCCTGCATTTCAGTGTACTCAAAATTGACTTACAAGCCAACAAACACCATCGACTTACACAAGTCGAAAAGCATGATCGACACAACATAGTCGTCAAGATAACATCAACACCAGTCGAGACTCATTTGAAACATATCAACCTTCCAAAAATGACAAGTCAACAAACATGATAAACAATCATGTTACAATCATGAATTAATCATGATGAACTATCACCAAGTTCATTGTTTACGCACTCACAAAAACAAATGCATGTGCATAGCTCTTCAACTCTCCTTCTAGTAAAAACATAAGTACATAAACCCAAAACATGTGGGTACATAAGAGCTGAATATGAAAAATGTAAATGGCTGTAACAAAATGAACATCATACCCCTCTTTTACATGTTCTTGACGAGGTGGTATAACACAAGTATGCATTCAAAAGAAAATGAATTCACATGCAAACTTGCATCTTTGCAAGTTATGATAACTGCTGCAACTTGTCAAACTTCAACAAAAATGTATAGATAAGGCTGAAATGTGCATCTACAACAGAAAAAATGCAAGCCTTACTTACTCAAGAAATCTAACCATTTCTTACCAAGCCAACTCAATGGTGAATTTTTCTGCTGAAAATCATCTTCTTGTGAATCATCCTGACTCACATCGATGATGGAATCTCCTCTTCCATTCTCGCCAATCTTTTTATCCAACTTCTTCTTGTGCTGTGGATGAGTGGTTGGATGTAATGTCCAACATTGGTCAATGAGATGACCCCTCTTCTGACAATGAGTGCAAATCTTTTGCATGTTCTTTTCAAGTTGCCTTTGCTTGCAAAGTTTCCTGAAAGTGGTCAATCTTTTCCAACATTTTGAAACAGGATGGTTAAATAAACCACAATACGTACATGGACTTTTTCTTCCATTTTTACATGCAAATTTATCATGCTTAACATAATCAAAAGCAACTGAATGATAGGCAGATTTATACCTTGAACATTCACCTTTATCGCCCCTTTGAGGAGGTGAATTTGAAGAGTTACAAGCTCTCTTTTGAAGACCAACAAATCTGTTCTTGTCCTCATGGCTGTCACAACTCTTTTGTTTCACACATTTACATTCATCTTGAACACAAGTTTTGCATGCTGAAGAGATTGAACTTTCAACACAAGTTCTTGAACTTTCACCTTTAAATCCTTCTTGAGGAGGTGAACTTGAAACAAAATTTGTTCTTGGAACTTTTTCCCTTGTCTTCTCAACTTTGGAATTTGCTCCATCAATTCGTTCATAACCAAGACCACAATACTTGGGTCTCTCTTCAACAACAATAGGCTCAACAATGCCTTGTGCATGCTTTCCTAACCCTTTACCTTCATAGCCCATTTTTAACAATAACTTGGACCCTATTCCTCTTGTGTGATTTTCAAAAACACCAAAGCATTCTTCTTGAGAGGAATTTGAAGATAAACTAACATTACATACCTCATGTTCATGCATGTACTTGGTAAGGGTTTCCTTTGCCTCATGGAGTTGAATCTCCATCTCATGCAGCTTTTCAAGAAGTTGGTCTTTCTCCTCCTTCATGGCCATCAACTGCTCTTGAAGGATAATGCTCTCTTCTCTATCTTTCCATAACTCTTGTACCATATCTTTCATGGTTAGCAATGCCTTAAACATCTCTTTGTCAAAGAACTTAGATTTGGAAGATGTATGAGAACTATCCATGTTTGAAGCTTCCTTCATCCTTGCAAGATATCAAACTTCAACACAAAACTTGCACAAATACCAATAGCTAAATCTCAAGCTATCATTGGCAAATACATGAGCAAAATAAACTATGCTCTGATACCATTTGATCTAAAAATAGAAGGCTGACTTGTTATGCTATGAAAGCACCCTCTACTTCAATAAAATAAACCTTACAGGACCTTGCTTCATGTGTTAAAATATGCAATATGGTTTATGTGTTAAGTTCATGCTTCTTCTTTTCAAGGTTCATGTGTGAGGGAATGTTCTTTTTAAAAAGGTTAAATATGTGCTTTAAACAATTACACAGCAACATACATTGCAGCAAAATAAACCAGCAAACTCACAACAATAACAAGATGATAAAGGATTTCACCCCTCTCTGGGCTACATCTCCTTGAGCCTCCTTCAATGGACTGGGCTCTTTGGGATTAGTTTTTAAAATGTTCTTTTACAAGCTGCTGCTCAACTCCAATGGATTTACAGACTATACCATTGGGTTCAGAATACATAAAAACCCCCAAAATGACTATTAGAACTCTGAAAATGGATCTTGTCTCATCCAGTCATGACCTCTTCTACATGTGGCCTCCAAGCTTCCCTGAGCTTCTCTGTGGCAAAAACACCTGTAAAAGTCCTCCAATGGATCTGAAACCTATCCCAATGTGTTCAGAGCATAATAATTAGTCAAAAATGACTATTCAGTCACAGAAAATAGACATGGGCTCATCTGAGCAAGGCCTCAAACAATGAGGGCTTCAAGCTCCCTAGAGCTTCCTCAAACTTCCATGGTGAAAAACCTGCAAAAGAAGTCTTCAAATTCCTGTGAAAACAGTACCAATGGACTCAGAATGTCCAAAAACCCCTAGCTGGGCTTTTTCGGCACCTCATTTGGCCAAAAAATGAAGAAGTTAGGCCTCCTGCCATTTTCCTCCCTCAAGCTTGCTGTCTCTGGTTCACCATTTTGCACCTATGTGTGAGTAAACCTGGCTTCTGGGCATTTCCCGTGCCTAAACCCAGCACCCGCGCACATTCCGAAATTGGTGCCAAAATGTTGCACCGTTAACGAAATAAGCCCCCAAATCCCAGAGGTGTGGGGCGCATGAGGGCCATGTGGCCACGTCCCGTGCATAAAAGGGGCTAAGTGCGACCATTCAATGTACATGTGACAAGTGGCTAGGCGCGTGGTTTAAAACTCAACCCAAATCCCGCACGCATTCTCGTGTAGTTAATGGTCATATGACATAACAATGTGACCGGGGCTCCATTTGAATTACAACCCCGCGCTCCATGTATAAAGTGGTGGTCGCATATAACTATACAACCAAGGCTAATACTCCAAACCACGCGCACACAACAAATAATAACCGGTGGTCACATGGTTTAACATGTAATATAACCGCGGGTCATTTATTAAACACCACCGCGCGCATAATATATATGGTCATATGTTAACCCAATGGAACCGTGGTTTACCTCCACACTAAGCCCGCGCGCAATTGCATAGTTATATCGTGGCCATATGTAAATGGTGATATGCCTGTGGGTCAGGGCTAAGCCTCGGCCCGAACCCCCGTCGTTTGCAACATTTTGTGAATTCAAATGTTCTAAACTCGTATACCTTACAAGAACCAACGCGTGGCACGTTGGTGGGTTGGCCTTTGTTAAAGCTTTCAATGGTGGGGAGAGGTCCAGGGGTCGAACCCCACAGACCCATAAAAATTTTAATAAACCAATCAATCGACCAATAGCCAATAAATGGGTGCCACGTGGCAGCCCATGATTGGGCCACGTGGCACCATACCATTGCCCAATAAATGCCACGTGTCGAAACATCATTCGGTCAACTGCCAACTAATCACAAACCGCCATGTCAGTAGGTGCCAAGTCATCTCTGCCACATCATCATACCATCATGCCATGTCAGCATCCGTACGGACTGTACGGACTACCCAGTCAGTATCCCATTTTTTTTCCCTATTTGGCGATTCGAACAGATCGCGATATCTCTCGCTCCCGACGTCCGTTTGAGACGAAACGAGTTGCGTTGGATTCGTGATGATGAGGGCTACGCTCTCATTTGATTTGAGTCAATTTCGAGAACATTGATTTTTGGGCTAAAATTTGACCCCTGGTCCAGATTCTGATCAGGTATAAACCTCCATGTGTAACCTCTGACTAGATTAGAATATTTTGGAAGCTAGAGAAACCCTAAACAGATGTATAGAAACCCTAGAAGACATGTTAGCTCAATAAAAGAATTAGTAATTAACTATTAGCCTCTAAATGAAGAACTCAACATGGAAAGGAGAAAAAGAGCACTATAAATAGAGGGTGCTTGAGCTCATTTGGTCATACACACTCACACATACAAGTGTTGTGCAAGTTTGGAGGAGTGCAACTAGAGCTACTACAACTGGGATTTTGTTCTTGGTTTCTGGTTTATGGACTTTCTGTTTGGTGCGTTATTCTTGGAGAAAGAGAGATATTCTATCTCTTGGTTATCTGTTGGGTTTGGTTCTTCTTTTGAAATTATTCTATTTGTCAAGGTTATGGTGCTTGGGGGTGGCTGCGTGCCTATGGTTGGGTGACAATATTGAGATATTGTCTATGGAAAAATGAGCATAACTCTTTTATTCTAACATATCCAAACAAACCAAAATTATAAATAACCAGTCTTTCCAACAATGGAGGTGGCCTAGCTCTTCCCTCTAGTAATCAAGTGTAGACCTTAAGACCAACATCTTTTGTTTCCATTGCCGGGGATTGGAGTAACGAAGCAATATTTCCCTAGGAGAACAACAACGATCAGATCTAGTTTTTTATGGTGAACAAAATCTAGACACACATAGTGACTGTAATCTTTCACCTGGCGACTCCACAATCAAAGACTCCACTGGAAGAATAATCTGGCTGATAGAAAGTTGAAAGAATTGAAGGGGAAAACCAGGTATTATGTCATAAGTTTCATTCAAGAGCTTATATTCTTTTTCATCGTTTTTTTCCTCTCCTCTCCTTTGTGTGTTAAAATAATAATCCTTTGTTTTGTCTATTCGGATGACAATAAGCCCGTTGTTGTATATCCTTCCTTGAAAGAAGAAGATATTCCCTCTTCATATATTGTTGATTTTGATCAGATCCCTTCACCTCAACCTATTGAGAATAATGTTGTACATATTCAAATTTCTGAATATCATGACCAGTCATGTGATATTGTGAATAGTAAATTTCATTTAACACCTCTTGAAATCATTTCTCCTTCTTGTAATCAACTTACTGAAATTCATTCCAGGATTAGGAAAGGTTATAAACCTTTAAAGTTTCCATTTATCCTCCATGATTTTCCTCCTAATTTTCTAGATTACCTTCCTAAAGTCAATGGAGAAGACCATGTGACATCCAAGCAACATATGGTTGGTTTCGAGTGATTCACTGAACTCTTACAAATTATCCATGAGGATGTGTTCATGAGGACATTATTTCAGTCATTACATGGAGATGTTGGACAATGGTTTAGAAATTTGAAAGTTGATTCAATAGATTCATGGGTAGATTTTCATGATACTTTCCTAGGGTATTAGGGAGAGAAGAAATCCTTTGATCGATACCTGACTGATTTTTATGCCTTGAGAAGGGAGCAGGATGAAGTTGTCATTGTATTCAATAGAATGTTTCATAATTTTTCTCTTAATATGCCAATAGAAATTCATCCTACTGAAGTTGATACCATGGTGCATTATACAATAGCACAACACCTTGATCTAGTTCTTTTTCTCAAAGAAAGGAATTCATTATCCTTGTAACAGATGTTTGTTGATGAAAAGGAAGTTGAGTACAGTCTTCTGGCTTCTGGCAAACTTCAAAATCAGAGCTGGAATGAACATGAAAATCATTATGAGCAACAGATATCGGATCTTCTTTTTCACTTACTTCAAAATGTCGATGCATTGTCTTCAGATTCTTGTTTTTATTCTGATATTATTGAAACTGATTTTCCTATTGTATGAGTTGTAGAAAAGTTATATCAGCAAGATGATTCCCCATATACAATAAGAAAAATTTCTAGTTATGTGCAGAAGGATGGTTATGATTTAAATTTTCTTGGATATTTTCATCAAGATGATTTTGCAGAGGGTAGTGACCAATTCTTGGAGGAGGAAACTGATGTTCTGAGATACCTTACTGTTGATTTGACCGATCGTATATATAAAGAGATAGTTACTCAAAATGATGACATCACTGCACATGTTGTTCCTACTCCCGGAATAAATGAAAGTAATATGTTGCCCTCTGATTTTTATGATGCCTTTGCATTGAAATCTGTTGAAGACATTTATGTACAAGACAATAATCAACAATTGCAAGGTAAATTTGTTGCTCAAAATTTTTATGAAGACCAGGATGCTTGTGATAGAAAAATTTTAGATGTTGGCAGCAATACACTAGCTGCATTTGTCATTTCCTCAAATGCTTCTAGTAGTGATGAAATCACTGCTCTCAACTTAAAGGAAGGATATGAACAACGAAATTATGATCTGGGTTTTCATTTGCTTCAACATACTAATGCATCACTTTCATATTTGTATTCTTCCCCAGATACTGAAACTAATAAATCATTTTTTTTCTCTTCTTGAAGCTAATTATATTGATGATTATCATAAGGATGAATTAATAGAGGATGATGATCAAATTGTTAAGTAACAAATCGTTGGATCAAAATGTATTATTGTTTGTATTCAAGATCAACAACCCTTAGATGTTGATGATGATATTAATAATTCTATGATTTCAGACTCCTATCAAAGTTTTTCATTACAGAAAAAACATCAACAACCTGAAGCAATATTTTTCAGTTGTCCTTTCAAGCTTGAAAATTTTCAAACAGATCATGAAGATCGGATTTTTAAGTTCAATCTATAAAGATTTATGACTTTCAAGAGTTATTTCAGGAAGAGAAAAAAGATCATTGTTATAACAGTGTTGTTGATGAAGTAGATTCTTTGGATAAGGATTATATTTTGGTTGATATGCAGAAGAAAGAAATTCTACCTTTTATTCTCAAAGGTGCGAAATGCTCTGATTCTAGCCATAAATTACAAAACACGTCACAACTAAAATCATCTGCTTTCATCAATAAAACGAAGAACCTGCATGAACATATTAGCCATAAAAACCATATTGAGGAATCCATTGTTCTTTCAAGTCATCTTGTTGCTGATATAATAACTTAGAAAATTATGTTTCTGCATAATGATATTGAAATACAAGAGCGGCAAATTCAAGAAATCGGTGAGCTTGGATGTGACATCGTTGAGTCAAAAATTGAAGAAATCAATAATGGAGAAAATCAGTTCATTCATTTTGAACATCAAGAAGAGAAGTATGATATCATCCATGGGACAAAACATATACAGAGGCAGACTTCTCTCTTGGTTCAGTCATAGATTTTTCATGAGTTTCTAGAGCCAGTGGCCATTTATATGTAGTTGAACTAGAGCAATAAATTTTATGTCTTTCATTTTGTAAAGCCAGAATTTTACTATAAGTATGGGCTTCCAAATTGTAGATTGATGTTATATTTTTCAGCTTATGCTTTCCTATTTATGCTTAAACATGGAGGTCATTTTCAGTTAGTTAATCAGTTTCTTGTGTGGCTTCATTGGAAGTTTCACTTCACATGATCAACTAGTTTTCAACTGGTTAGGAGTAGGTGTATGTATATAAATAAGCTCATTTATGAGAATGGAGATTTCAGTTTGATATGGTATGTGATAAACATAATAATGAATCCATAGACCAATAAATTCACCGAGGTATAGTTGCATATTTGAGTTTCAATAGAAGTAAGACATGTGATAGGGCTGGTAAACAGAGTAAAGTGGTTGGTGGCAGGGTGGCAGAAATGAAAGAACTAAGGCACACGATCTGTTGTTCTTAGAACCTCACAGGGAGGTGCTACCCCCAGTTGGAGCCAATGTTAAATATTATGTTTTCACCTATCTCTCTATTCCTCCAATCAATCCATCCATATGTCAACCTAGTTTCTACTTAGTTTTTCTTCAATGGTGTGTTGATTCATTTCAATTTGTTTTCATCTTCCTATTTTATTTTTATCATTTATTTTCTCTTTAAAAGGTTAGGACAAGTTATGATTTGAGTTGAATAAGTCACATCACCATGGTTATGTCACTTGTTGGTTTACAAACAAGGTAACTTAGGCCTTTTGATGCAAAAAGACACTGATTGCAAGAATGCCCCTATTCTTGCAAACAACAAAAAATGTGTTGTTTTATGAGTTTTAACGTTCAAAAAATATTTAAAATTTTGAATAAGGTGTGTTGGAGCCTCACATGCCTTTGAATCTCTTTGTGAACACAATATCATGCACATTTCCACTAGTTTATCCATCATTACAAATTTTGTGCTAAGGATCATGCATGTTTATGCCTTGAGTTGTTATTATTGCAGGGTTGTGTGGAGTTTTCATTGCAGATTTGGAGTGAAACTTAAGAAACACATACCCTCGACCACCATTGTAAATAGATGCATCTAGGGCATGATGTTATCACCTTGAGGGTGTTCGAAGTTAAACAAAGAAAAAAGAGGAAGGGGAGACCTCAAGAGTCAAATATGTTATTGTAAAAATAGAGTACCCTGCATATCCATAATCCGAAAAAAAAAGTGGTGTACTTTGGTCCAGATCCTAAGAAGGAATCCGATGACATAAATCCATATGCAGATTTGGCCCCTTAGCAGGTTCCCCATTATGTCAAACCAGAGATCAAAGGAAAAATGTTAATGATGTAGGAACATGTGCGAGAAACTATTGATAAAAAAACATGAGAAGGCACCCAGATATGAAATGAGGCCAAGGAAATACAAGTTGTCCATTGACCTCAATACACCTATTGTGGAGGAAGAACAAGGGCTCAAGAATGGAAGAAAGGTAAAGACATTGATCAAGCCAAAATTTGAAGCTGGCGGGGATATAGATGACAACCACCAGGTGAAAGCTATGAAGCAACAAAATGATGGCATGAAGCAGAAAATTTAGAGTCTACAACAAAAAAAATAGGATATTTAAATTCAACACAATAAGCTAAAGATAAAGTATCAAAATATATAGAAGAAACATCAAAAGGCGTTGCCCAAATTTTCTGAAATACTTTGTTTTTCCCTATTTTAGTCATTGGCTTTCAGTGCGCCTTCTGAATATCTGGAGGAAAAGTTTTGGAAACCGAAAGAGTTTTTTGTTGGGAACGATACCATTCACAAAAACCTCTCTCAATGCTTACATATGTATCACAGTTTGGAAGAATCGAAGAGATCTTTGAGGCCGTTTTTCCCAGAAATTCGCCAAATACTATGTTTTTCCCTATTTTAGTCATTGTCTTTCAACGCGTCTTATGAAAAACTAGAGGTAATTTTTTTGAAACCGAAATAGGTTTTTGTTGGGAACGATCCCATTCATAGAAACCTTTCTCCATGTTTACACAGGAATCATGGTTTTGGATACCAAAGAGATCTTTGAGGTCTTTTTTCCTAGAAATTCTCCAAATTCTGGGTGAGTTTTGTTCTAGTGTTAAAGTTTTGTCTCCGGTTATTGGAGTACATGGGAATCAATGCAAAGTTGACTGCCAACTACAAATTTTGAAGAATTTTTTATTGCATATTTTACTTCAATTACCAACAATAAGTTCTAGTTGCACTGATAGAATTTTGTTTTTGTCTAGTTACAGGTACTGCTACCACTTGTAATAAGTTTATATTATTTGATAAAAACACTATTTTTTTGTTAAGTTCGAACTGATGAGGAATTATGGAATGATACATCAACCTAAATCCACTTAGGTCAAAGAAATGTTTACAAATTGTAGTTAAGGAGTGCTATTGAAGTTGTACCTACAAGATCTGATTGAAATCTAGATATTGAACTTCAGAGCTTAGATCCTATATAGGCAATCGAACCCGCTTTTGGTGAGGATAAATAGATAGATATTTGAATGTAAAGGGGTTCAATTTTTTGGTGGGAGATTAATATATCAAGACATAGTTTTGGCTTATGAATTGTAAATACCTACAAATATTTCCACTCAGTGAATATAACTTCTGGTGAACAAATTGTCTCTTTTCTCAATATTACTTGTCTTTTCTTCTTATTTGGATGCACATTGAGTGTGTTGCAAAGAAAATGTTGCTTCTCTTTTGGCTAATGTGTTTAAAACCTGTTGAGAAATGTGTTTTCAAATACTTTTTTAGGTTTAATACAATGTGTTAGATCTGAAATTTCTAGTTGCAAGTAACAAATTGTATGCTTGTTAGTTTTATCTATTTTATTCTTTCATCTTGTATCTGTTACACCAGCATGCATGCCACCAGTTAAGGGAAACATTGTGGTGAATGTTGTTAAATTGTCCAACTTGAATTCTATCCTTGAAAACCTACCCATTTGTTGACCATCCAAAAAAAACAAAATTATAAAGAACCAATATTTCCAAAAATGAAGGTGCCCTATCTCTTCCCTCTAGAAGCTAGGTGCATACCTTAGGACCAACATCTCCTAGCGTTGTTAACGGGGAACAGAGTAACGAAGCAATATTTCCTTGGGAGAACGACAAAGATCATCTCTGGATTTTTATGGTGAACAAAAGACAAACACACATAGTGAATGCAATCTTTCACTTGGCGAATCCACAATCAAAGACTCCACTCGAAGAAGAATCCAGCTGATAGAAAGATGAAATAATTGAAGGGAAAAACCATGTATTAGGTCATAAGTTTCCTCCAAGAGCTTATATTTTTTTCATCAGTTATTTCATGTCCTTTCCTTTGCATGTTAAAAGAATCATCCTTTGTTTTATCTATTTGGATGACCATAAGCCCATTGTTGTATATCCTTCCTTGAAAGAAGAATATCTTCCATCTTCCTATATGGTTGATTTTGATATGATCCCTTCACCTCAACCTATTGAGAACAATGTTATTCATATCCAACTTTCTCCAGACCATGACCAGTCATGTGAGCTTGTGAATAATAAATTTCATTCACCACCTCTTCAAATCATTGCTCCTTCTTGTAATCAACTTATTGAAATTCATTCAAGGATTATGAAAGGTTATAAACCTATGAATATGCCATGTATCCTCCACGATTTTCCTCCTAATTTTCTAGATTACCTTCCTAAATTCAATGGATAAGACCATGTGACAACCAAGAAACATATGGTTTCTTTTGATTGGTTCACTGACCTCTTACAAATTATCCATGAGGATGTGTTCATGAGGACATTCTTTCATTCATTTCATGGAGATGTTGGACAATGGTTTAGAAATTTGAAAGTTGATTCAATAGATTCATGGGAAAATTTTCATGATACTATCCTAGGGTATTGGGGAGATAAGAAATCCTTTAATCGATACTCGGTTGATTTTTATGCCTTGAGAAGGGAGCAGGATGGAGTTGTTATTGTATTCAATAGAAGGTTTCATAATTTTTATCTTAATATGCCAATGGAAATTCAACCTACTGAAGTTGCTTCCATGGTGCAGTGTACGGTAGCACAACAACCTGATCTAGTTCTTTTTCTCAAAGAAAGGAAGTCATTATCCTTACAACATATGTTTTATGATGTAGAGGAGGTTGAGGAAAATCTTTTGGCTTATGGAAAACTTCAAAATCAGAGCTGGAATGAACATGAAAATGGTTATGAGCAACAGATATCAGAGCTTAGTCTTCACTTATTCAAAATGTTGATGCATTGTCTTTAGATTCTTGCTTTTATTCTGATCTTATTGAAACTGATTTTCCTACTATCAGAGTTGTAGAAAAGTTATATCAGCAAGATGATTCCCATATACAATAATAAAATTTTCTAGTTATGTGCAGAAGGATGATTATGCTTTAAATTTTCTTGAAGATTTTCATCAAGATGATTTTGCAAAGGGTAGTGATCAATTCTTGGAAGAGGAAACTAATGTTCTGGGATACCTTAATGTTGATATGACCGATCAGATATATAAAGAGATAGTTACTCAAAATGATGACCTCGCTGCACATGTTTTCCTACTCCTGGAACACATGAAAGTATATGCCTTCCCTTTGATTTTTATGATACATTTTCTTTGAAATATGTTGAAGACAATTATGTACAAGACAGTAATCAACAGTTGAAAGGTAAATTTGTTGCTCAAAACTTTTATCAAGACTAAGATGCTTGTGATAGAAAAAATGTAGATGATTGCAACAATACACTAGCTGCATTTGCCATTTTCTCAAATGCTTCTAGTAGTGATGAAATCACTAGTGATGAAATCACTACTCTCAACTTAAAGGAAGGATATGGAAAACAAAAAATGTATCCGGATTTTCATTTTCTTCAACATACTAATGCATCACTTTCAGAGTTTTATTCTTCCCTGGATCCTGAAACTAATAAATCAATTTTTCCTATTCTTTAAGATAATTATATTGATGATTATCATAAGGATGAATTGGCAAAGGATGATGATCAACTTGTTAAGAAAAAAATTACTGGGTCAAAACGTCTTGTTGTTTGTATTTCAGATCAACAAATCTTAGTTGTTTACGCTGATATTCAAAATTTTATGATTTCATACTCCTATCAAAGATTTCATTACAGGAAAAAAAACATCAACAGTCTGAAGAAAGTTTTTCAGTTGTCCATTCAAGATTGAAAATTTTCAAATAGATCATGAAGATCAAATTTTTGAAGTTCAATCTATAAATATTTATGACTTTCAAGAGTTATTTCAGAGAGAACAAAAAGATCAATGTTATAACAATGTTGTTGATGAAGTAGATGATTTGGTAAAGAAGTATATTTTGGTTGATATGAATAAGAAAGAAAGGCTACCTATTATTCTCAAAGGTGGGAAATTGATGTGCAAAACCTCCTTCTACCCTGGGGATTTTGCGACCTCGTGGTCTTGGATATTTAAATTCCTCAAACTGAATTGGTTCTTCAGGCCTTCAACATACCTTAAGCAATTTATACACTCGCACAGGTCCCCTTGATGTCTCTTGCAAGTTCAAACTCCTTGCAATTTCACTCTTCAACGCTTGGAAACATTAGTTGTGGGTTTTAGTCTCTTTCTAGACTCCTTCCCCTTAACGTGACCGCGGGCTATAACCTCGAGCTAATAGTTTTCCACTCCGAGCTCTAGAAATATTGAAGCTTCTTCTCTTGTTTCCTTCCGAAACAGCTTCCTCCGAATTCATGGGTCTCCACCACGTGTCTCCCTAGATCTAACGGTCCAACTATGTCTTAGGTTTCGCGACTTCGTGAAAATTCACTCACTCCAGACTTACTTCCTTCGAGTCTCTAACTCTGGATTCTTTAATCTTCTACAATGTGCCTTCTCACAGCCAATGATTAAGATTCACCTCGTGAGCTCGTGACTTCGACGATCTCACATTTCAATACCTCGAAGCGTCTCAAACACCGACCTCCAAAATACCTCATGAATAAACTTCGTGCAGCTACTCCCAGATCTGGTGGTGTGAAACAATCCTAGTCCCTCCTAGATGGATCTCACTTTTCTAATTCTAGGAAATATCAAAGGACTCCTTATAAGATTTCTCGTCGTTCTCCCTCCTGAGCTTGTTCTTCCTCAAACCTTTTCTCCCTTTGAACACTCTGCTCAACACTTAGTTGAATCTCAACCTGTTCATGCCTTGCAACATGTTCTCTTCTAAAATCCAACCAATCTGTGGACAACTTCAACTACTCCTCCTGAGCTTCCGAGTCATCAGACTCGGTCACGCACTCCTTGTGGACATGCTTTCCTCAAACTATCTCTCCATAATTTTTTGAGTCAAAATGGATTCTGTCATGCAGACCTTGTGGACGCTATGCACCCCTTACACAAATAAGTTCATGTTATCTCTTCTGAGCTTATGTGTCGAAATAGACTCTGTCAATGCACTCCTTGCGGACGCTATGCACACTTTCACTTGCTCATGGAAGAGAAACAATTAAAGCTTATCTAAATCCTCATAAATTCATGCATTTAACCATGTAAATTCATAAATAGACACAAGAACAAGAAACAACAGAGAATTCCAAACAAACAGAAAGTCAGCCATTCATTCATTCAGATAGATGCATCCACACCATGCATTTGGGACAATTCTCCTATGTTATATTCATTCAACTGAAATATACACATGTTCATACACTGCTTCAATAAATTCTATAGCAATTATCTGCAACTTATCAACAACCCATCAACTTTAGCAACAACTTATACAATAGATTCAACAACCTTCTCTAGGAAACAATACAAAGCTTTATACAAGAGGGATCTTCCAGCTCTTCCCTCTAACTACTCTAAATCTATCCTATCGAATTAAAATATATGAACTACTAATATTTATTAAAATAATGTAATGACCCTTTTCTTATTAACTATGAATAATTTCATATATAAACCTAAACATAGGCTAAATTATAATTAATTATTAAATAACCTAAGTGATTACAAGTTATTAATTAATTATTTTGATTATACTTAGTTGAAGTATGATTAACTCCTTGATTAAGGGTTAAATGAATAAGTGATTATTAAATGAGACATTAAATGATTAATTATTAAATTAAGGGTTAGTGATTAATTAAGTATTAAATAAGGTAATTGATTAAATATGTAATAACCCAATGGGGGGAAAATAAAATAAAAATATAAATAAGGTAAAATGGGTTACGTATCCCATGAGGGATAACGTAACCCACACGTTAAAGGAGACATTAATTAAAAGATAAGGTAGTTAATATGAACTAAATGAAGGGATAAGGTTTTAAATGTATGGATAAGGTTTGGTGAGGAGGGAAGGTTCGGGAAGGTGAAGGAGGCATAAGGGAGGAGGAGGATGGATTGGGAAGGGGGATTTCTCATTCATAGAGTTACGAGAGGAGATTTTGGGGGGGGGAAGCATTGGGAGAGATAGGGAACAGTGGATTTTACAGTGCACACCGGGGCTGAGGGGTTTTGGGCTCGGAGGGCTAGGACGTCCGTAGATGTCCTAGGGCCAGGCGTACTGGTCGGCAGGGTGGTGGTTTTGGGGTGTTCAAGCGAAGGTTCAAGCGAGGATTCAAGCTGCAGGGGAGGGTAGCATCAGTGACAGGTATTTAAACTCCAAATTGTAAATTGCTTACTTAAATTTAATATTTATTGCCAGAATTATTTACGCAAGTATGCACATAGCTTGCAAATTATGAAATCTATACTTCTTAAAATCTTCAGAAATAAAGTAATTGGCACATAAATTAGGTAAATTAGTAGAAATATATGGTCTTTTAAATTCTGGTTGTTACATCTGGTAGATATTTAGTCTCTTTCAATTCTGGGTACTACAAATAAATATTTGTGACAGACAAATCAGATCGAACACATCAAAACTATACTGCACTCAACTACATTAAAAGAAAATGCATTCTCTAATGTCTTCATGAACCATCCAGCTCTACAACATTTAAGATGTTCTTTAATTACAATTCTTTTCAAAATATTTTCATGATACACATTCTTCAAAATTTAAATTTCTTCAAAATGTGCGTTAGTGTGCCTAATTGTCCTTTGCTTGTGCTTTGCTGGTGATGCTTCTGCATCATACTTCTCTGAATGAAAAATTCATGGACTCTTGTCCATGAGCTCCTACACTGATCTTCCATGCTTCTGGATGTCCTCTTTACTTACCGAGCTGGCATCTTCTATTTGTCATCCTTTCCACTTTACCAAATATTCAAAATATGTTTTCCTTCTGGTCTTTTTACCAATTCGTCGATCTACAATTTGCTCCATCTGCGACTTCTCTGCTACATGCATCTGATTTTTCCACTGGATCTCCTTCTGATCTTTGGGTCTTTCGACTCCATCTTCCTTGTAAGGAAACAGGTCTGTGATCTTGAATATGGGTGATATACCCACATCTTCTGGCATATTTATCTCATAAGCATTCTCACCAAATTTTCTTAGGATTTTGCATGGTCCTATCTTCTTCAACTTTAGTTTATTATATGTTCCTCTTAGAAACCTCTCCTTCCTAAGATGTGCTAGAACTTGATCTCCAACTTCAAACTGAAGTTTCCTCCTATGTTGATCAGCTCTGCATTTGTATTCAATGCTGCTCTTCTTCAACTGCTCCTTGATCTAATTATGAAGTTCCTGCATCTCTGCAGTGAAGTCTTCGGCTCCAACGCTCCTAAATTCACTATGCTCTAGATATCTTAACTCTGACACTCCCCTCAGATTCATTCCATACACTATTTGAAATGGACTCTTTCCAGTACTTCTATTCACTGAGTCATTATATGAAAACTCTGCTTGAGCTAAAATCTGATCCCACTGGCTATGGTGTTTAGTGACCAAACTTCTTATTAAATATCCTAAGCTTCGATTCACCACCTCAGTCTTTCCATCCATTTGAGGGTGATATGCAGAACTAAAGGACAGTTTTTTTCCCATCTTTTTCCACAATGTTCTCCATAAATGACCAACAAATTTGGTATCCCTATATTAAACAATACTCATGGGCAATCCATGGAGTCTTACAACTTCCTTGAAAAACAAGTTAGCAACATGCGTTGCATCACTAGTCTTCTAGCATGAGATGAAGTGTTCCATATTTGAAAATATGTCAACTACCACAAATATGGAATCACTTCCTCTTTGTGTTCTTGGCAATCCTAACACAAAATCCATGCTTATTGCATCCCAAGGCCTCTTCGGAATAGGCAATGGTTGATACAACCCAATATTCTGCTTCATCCCCTTTGCATACTAGAAAATATTACATTTGTTCACACACCTTTTTCACGTCTTCTCTCATACCTGGATAATAATATAAACCGTTCAACTGTGAAAATGTTTTGTCATGGCTGAAATGTTCGGCTAGACCTCCACTATGCTTTTCCTTCAGCAAATTCTCCCTCATCAAACCTTTCGGTATGCATAATTGACATCCTTTGAACAAAAACCCATCCTGAATCAGATATTCAACCCATTGGCTTCTGTCTCTGAGCATAGGATTTTCACATGCTTCATATGCCTTCTTGAAATCTTGATCACTATGATACATTTCCTTAAGGTAGTCAAACCCCAAGGTCTTCACTCGAAATTCCTGCAGAATTAGACATATCCTGCTCAATGCATCAACAACTTTATTAGCATTACCAGAAATATGTTTAATGAAAAAAGTGAAATTTTGCATAAACTCTATCCACTTAGCATGTCTCTGGTTTAACTTCTCTTGTCTGGTTATGAATTTTAAAGCCTTGTTATTGCTATACAAAACAAATTCTTTTGGAATGAGATAGTGCCTCCACTTCTTCAAGGCTTGAATTATGGCATAGAACTTCTTAGCATATGTTGAGTATTTTCTATTAGCATTGTTCAACTTCTCACTGAAATATGCAACAGGTCTATTATCTTGGCTCAAGACCGCTCCGATTGCAACCCCACTCACATCACATCTCACCTGAAATGTCTTCTCGAAATCCAGCAATACCATAATCAATTGTTTCATTATCTTCTCTTTCAATATATTAAAGCTCTTCTTAGCCTCTTTGTTCCATTTGAAAGACTTATGTCTCTTCTTCACTATATCCATCACTTGTGCACCAATCTCACTAAAATTTATGATGAAATTTCGGTAAAAACTTGCTAATCCATGGAAGATTCTTACCTCAAATATACTCCTCGGTGACGACCATTCTATTATTGCTTTCACCTTCTCGAAATCCATATTCAATTCATTCAAAGAGATCACAAAACCCAAATAAATGAGTTATGTCTTCATGAAAGAGGATTTCTTTAAATTTATCAGCACCTTCTCCCACTGTAACCCCTTCATCACTAATGTTAAGTTCCTTAGATGCTCTTACTTAGTTTTACTAAAGACCATTATATAATCCAGATATACAATCACAAAATTGCCAATAAAATATTTCAACACTTCATTCATCAACCTCATAAAAGTACTTGGGAAATTTGTTAATCCAAATGACATAACAAGCCATTAATACAATCCCTTATTTGTCTTGAAGGTTGTTTTCCACCCATCACCTTCTCTCATCCTTATTTGGCGATATCTACTTTTCAAGTCTATTTTTGAAAAATAGTTTGCTCCACTTAAACAATCCATTAAGTTATCCATCCTTAGCAATGGAAATCTGTACCTAATGGTGATCTTATTTATGGCCCTTGATTCTGTACACATTCTACATCCTCTATCCTTCTTCGGACTCAACACAGTTGGTACTGCGCATGGAATCAAGATTTCTGTGACAAAACCTTTGTCTAACAGATCCTGAACCTGTCTTTTCACCTCCTCATTCTCTTGAGGTGTTAGTATGTACGCTACTTTTTTTGGAAGGATTTCTCCTGGTATCAAGTCAATGTGATGGATGATACTCCTTATAGGTGGCAATGAGCTCAACAACTCATCCACTACTATGTCAGCAAAATTTTCCAACAACTCCTGAATTTCCTCAGGCAAATCCTCCATAGAGGTACTTGTAAGGATAACTTTCAGCTTCCTCGCTACAACAAACTGCATCTCCTGTTCTTTCTTAAATTCACTTAGGAGTTCCTTCCCACTCATGAGAAGTATACTCGCGTTGGCTTCTTCCTTCACTTTCTTCTCTTCAATTAGCAGAAACATATGTGTCCTACCATTCTTTTCCAAGGCATAAGTATTTCTTCTCCCATCGTGAATGAAATTGTTGTCATACTGCCACGGTCTTCCCAAAAAAACATGACATACATCCATGGGAATCACATCACATAGAATTTCATCTCTATATTCTCCTATTTTAAACTCAACCATGCATTGTTTAGTGACTGTTACCTGATGACCTTTCTGAAACCATGAGACTTTATACGGCGTCGGATGTATAGTCATCTCCAGCTCCAATTTCTCCACCATCTCTATGGATACTAAGTTATCAGTGCTCCCACTGTCAATTATCACCTTGCATACTCTGTCTTTAGTCTTGCAAGATGTCCTGAACAAATTATTCCTCTACATCGGCTTTCCAACCTCTCGCTCTAGCTTTGAGAGAAATTTCTTCATCATCAAAGATCTCCCATCTTCTGTGCCTTCTGCCTCAACATCTCGCTTATGCACTTCCGAAATGTGAGCTTCACCTCCTTCTTTATTCCTCTCGGGACATTCCCAAGACATGCGTCCTACCTTTCCATAGGCATAACACTTTATCTCACCTCCTCTACCTCTTCCTCTTCCTCTAGGAAAATAATTTCTACCACCACTCTGCCTTCCTAGGGAACTTCCTCCTCTCTCAGAGTGACTATGTGGTTTCTCCGCCTCACCTTTGGGATTATGTGCCTTGTCATGGGAAACTCCTTTACCTATGTTCAGACTTCTACCTTTGTTTTGTTTGAGTCTGCTTCCTAGCCAAATTCTCCTCTGCTTTCAGCACAATATGGTACACATCCTCTAATGTCCTTACTGTCATCATACTGATCTCATCCTGGATTTCATATCTCAGGCTGTTGATGTACCTGGAAATGTCTTCCTTGTCTCTCTCTTTTTATCTAGCCATGATGTTCAGTCTATAGAACTCCTTCGTGTACTCCTTCACATTCATTCCTTTCTATCTCAAGTTCTGTAGTTTCCTGAATAGATTTATCTGGTAATCCTTGGGTATGAATTTCTCCTTTAGCTTGGCTACCATTCTATCCCAGCTCTTAATATTTTGTTTTCCTTTGCTTCTCCTGTCAGCCTGTAGTTCAACTCACCATAGTGCTACATGTCCTTTCAACCTGGTGACATCATGTTTTACCTTTTTCTACTCATCAAAATATTCATAGTTGAAATACTTGTCCATTTCTCATATCCAATCAAGAAATTTTTCGACGTCTAAATTACCTTCATACATTGGGATGTGTATCTTTAGTCTATCTCCCAACTTAACAACTTCTTTCAACAAGCGCTCTTCCGCAAAATCCCCCGCTACATATTCTTTGACTTCCACTTCTTCATTTTCTGCATCATTGACATCTCCAACATCAGGTGCTCTCCTTTGTGTTGTTTCCATGGCATCCAACCTTGCTCTGATTTCTCTCATCTCCCTTTCCATAGCTCTATTTTCTACGGGTGGCTCTACACATCTCTTGTGTGGAATTGTGTTGACGTATCTGATACCACTCAATGATATTAGCCTACCTCGCTGTCTCCTTTACCTACAGAAGTCAATTATGTATCTTCTCTGATACCGCTCTGATATGCACAACCCCCTTCTACCCTAGGGATTCTGTGACCTCCCAGTCTTGGATCTTTAAATTCCTCAAACCAAATTGGTTCTTCGGGCCTTCAATAGACCTTGAGAGATTTATACACTCACATAGGTCCCCTTGATGTCACTTGCAAGTTCAAACTCCTTGCAACTTCGCTCTTTGATGCTTGGAAACACTAGTTGTGGGTTCTAGTCGCTTGCTAGACTCCTTCCCCTTAATGTGACCATGGGCTATAACCTCGAGCCAACCTTCACCACTCCGGGCTCCGGAAATATTGCAACTTCCTCTCTTGTTTCCTTTTGAAACAACTTCCTCTGAATTCAGAGGTCTCTACCACACGTCTCCCTAGATCTAATGGTCCAACTATGTTTCGGGTTTTGCGACTTCACGAAACTTCACTCACTCCACACTTGCTTCCTCTAATTCTTTAACTCATGGATTCTTTAATCTGCTACCACGTTCCTTCTTGCAGCCAATGGTTAAGATTCACCTCATGATCTCGTGACTTCGGTGATCTCACCTTTCAATACCTCCAAGCATCCCGAACTCGGACCTCTGAAATACCTCATGAGTAACCTTCGTGCAACTCCTCCCAGATATGGCAGTCTAGAACTATCCTAGTCCCTCCTGGATGGATCTCTCTTTGATAATCCTGGGAAATCTCAAAGAACTCCTTCCTTAAAACATTTCTCGTCATTCTCCCTCCTGATATTTCTCTTCCTCAAACCTTTGCTCCCTTTGAATACTGTGCTCGACACTTAGTCGACTCTCAACTTGTGCACACCTTGCAACAGTTTCTCTTCTGAAATCCAACCACTTCTCCTAAGATTCTGAGTCAATAGACTCGGTCATGCACTCCTTGCAGACGGTCTTTCCTCAAACTATCTCTCCAGAACTTTCTGAGTCAAAATGGATTCTGTCACACACACCTTGCGGACGCTATGCACACCTTACACACATAAGTTCACATTATCTCTTATGAGCTTATGAGTCGAAACAGACTCTATCAACGCACTCCTTGTGGACACTATGCACACTTACACTTGCTTGTGAAAGAGAAACAATTGAAGCTTAACTAAATCCTCATAAATTCATACATTTAGCCATGTAAATGCATACATAGACACAAAAACAAGAAACAACAGAGAATTCCAAACAAACAGAAAGTCTACCATTCATTCATTCATATAAGCACATCAATACCACACATTTGGGACAATGCTCCTCTGTTATATTCATTCAACTGAAATATACACATGTTCATACACTGCTTCAATAACTTCTACAACAACTATCTGCAACTTATCAACAACCCATCAACTTCAACAACAACCTTCTTTGGGCAACAATACAAAGATTTATACAAGAGGGATCTTCAAGCTCTTCCCTCCAACTACTCTAAATCTATCCTATCTAATTAAAAGCTATCAACTACTAATATTTATTACAATAAATATTTGTGACAGATAGATCAAATCAAACACATCGAATTTGTACTGCACTCAACTACATTAAAATAAAATACATTCTCTGATGTCTTCATGAACCATCCAACTCTACAACATTTAATATGTTCTTTAATTACAATTCTTTTCAAAAGATTTGTGTGATACACATTCTTCAAAATGTGCACTACTGCACCTAACTGTCCTCCTCTTATGCTTTGCTGGCGATGCTCCTGCATAAAAAATGCTCTGATTATAGCCATAAATTACAAAGCACATCACAACTAAAATCATGTGCTTTCATCAATAAAACAGAGAACCCACAGGAACATATTAGCCATAAAAAAAAGATTGAGGAATGAATTGATGTTTCAAGTCATCTTGTTGTTCATATAATAACTTAGAAAATTTTGTTTCTTTATAATGATATTGAAACACGAGAGCAACAAATTCTAGAAATCGGTGAGCCTGGATGTGACATCGTTGAGTAAAATTTTGAAGAAATTAGTAATGGAGAAAAGCAGTTGATTCATTTTGAACAACAAGAAGAGAAGTATGATATCATCCACAGGACAAAAAATATACAGAGGAAACCTTCTCTCTTGGTTCAGCCACAGGTTTTTCATGAGTTTCTAGATCCAGTGGTGTTATAACCCAAAAATGCTCTCCATATGCATATATGGCATTTTTCTACTCTACTTACCAAAATTTACCAATTCATTATTGAGAAACCTTCTTAAAAACTAATTTTTTGAGCATGTACGCATTCTACTGCATTACTGCCCACGTATGTATGCTAGTTGCATGCTATACAACCTGCATACATATGCTAGCTACACTTAAACAACTCACATATGCCTCGAAAAGTTGCAAAACATAAAATGTTGCAAGGAATTTGGAGGAGTTTACGGGATATTGAGGGTTTTCCAACCAATTTACCTCCTGTAGACCATCACCCAACCAATTACACCAAGCATTAGAACAAGGAAACTCAGTCCATTTTCCTTCTCCCACTTCTTCCAAGATTTTGCATCCCTTTTTCTGAGATTTGGCGTCAACAGTCCCCTTCTAGTCTTTCTCCTATGCAATCTATTTCCTTCCCTTGAAGAGAATATTTGATTGTGAGATTAGGCCTCAGGATGGTGCACTTTGAGCAGCAATAGAGGAGCCTGGACCTAGTTCGCGGAGCGGTCAACCGACAAAAAGGTTGTAATTTTCCAATCATTGCTAATTGAATAAAATAATATTATTTATTGTCCCAATACATGTATATTTATGTGTTTTTATTTGATTTATACATGAGGTTTAATGTCTAACCCTAACATGGATGGTTAAAATAGTAGATTTGTAGCATATTTTCCTATTTGTTTTGTAGGTTAGCTTTGGGAGGAGACTAAAAACCAAGGAGCTACAAAGGATAAAAGCATCTTCATCAGATGTTGGACTTGAGGTACTTTTATTAACCCATTTCTCTGTCTCTTTATCATTCTGTTGTTATATAGTTTGGGATAGTTTTGGAACTAGATAGTCTTTTATAGCGGTCACGCACTAGTAAATTTGGGTCATTTTTCGACGGCCATTTCGATTCTCTTGCGATTTTATGTCATGGAGAGTGTGAAGAATCTTGAACCCCTCAAATGTCACATCATATCCTGTCGAACATGCGATGAACCTGGAATAACGTCGCAAGAGAGACGACCGATGGACGTCGTCTCAAGAGAGATGATCGAAAGACATCGTCGCAAAAGAGATGACTGATGGACATCGTTGCAAGAGAGACAACTGAGGACAATCGTCGCAAGAGAGACAACCGAGGACAATTGTCTCAAGAACGACAACCATGGAAGATCGTCACAAGAATGACAACTGAGGAAGATTGACAACCGAGGATAGTCGTCACAAGAGCGACGACATATATATTTTTTAATATATATATATATAGACTGGAAGGTTAAAAAAGGAACAAAGCAGCTAAATTTGGTAAGAAATAAATTAGAACGGGAACTAGTAACTTTGATCATGATCCATAAGAATCAATGACCAGGAAGCATTGCAGAATTTGAGGTTGTGTGAGGGGTAATTCAGAAGGGTGGTTCCACAATCCAAATCACGGTTTCGATTGAGGACTATGTGTCAGCGTCAGGTTAATTGCAGAATGACAAGCGGGTTGTTCCAAAACCGCTAGTCCACATCTCCACAAAACAAAGATGAGCAAAGATTGAATATCATTCTGAAAGGGGAGAGTTTCAAAATAAGTTTCAATTCAGCTTGGAATTTTCACAATAAATTATTTTCTAGGATGTTTCATATTGTAAAATTTTGAGACGAAGGTGAGATATTTGAAAACATGTGATAAAAATTTTAGAAATTGGTTTTCTATACTTTCTGAGATATTCCCTAACTTCCATAGGGAATATATGAGAAAGTATAGAAAACCAATTTCTGAAGTTTTATCACATGTTTCCATATATCTCACCTTCATCTCAAAATTTTATGATATGAAACATCCCAAAAAATAAGTTATCGTGAAAATGCCAAGGTGAATTGAAACTTATTTCACAACTCTCCCCTTTTAGAATGATATTCAACCTTTGTTATATTTTGAAGAAGAATCGTTATCCCTCTTTTATACTTATTTTTTCTCTAAAAGTAATAAAACAATAAGTCTTCTTGTTGGAATTAGTTCTTAGAGAACTTAACACTGCGAATTACTTTTACCTGTTGTCTCGGGAGGCTAGGAATTTCATTTTATTGGGGAACTTCCCACAACACCTTTTCTTCCTCGAAGGAGAGGAGTTGTCGAATCCATTGTGTCTACATCATAAAATACGTTAGTACACACAGTTGGAGACCTAGTGGATCTATCCTTCCAATAAATTAATTATCGCTTTGGATTGATTCCTAATACCCCTAAAATAACTCCTCTTGCAAGCAATCATTCTAATAATCAGGGGTATTTATAACCCAAAGAAGAAGAATCATATACATATTAAAAATCCTTATACCAAGAACCAAACCACATGGAACATAATAACAACAATAATAACCAACTGTGGTTGGATAGGTATGCCTTGGAATAACCTGGTCTGTTACACCACTTACCCAAACATCTAGAGAAATTACTTCTAAAATATGACTTAGAAACATCCAGATCCCCCAAAGATCATATTAAGAAGTTTATTATTTTTATTAGGTTAATGAATGTACAACATGAGGATCTGGTATGTTGAATTTTTCCTTATGCTTTTGAAAACTTAGCCTCCACTTGGTATTTTAATCTACCTATTAGATCTATAACAAATTGGACCAAGTTTCAAAAGGATTTTCTAGATAAGTTTGGAGAGGAAACCACTATTGGGGAATTAATGGTCGAGTTATTTGCTCCTACCATGGGGCCCAAAGAAAAGGTCAAGTATTTTGTGTTGAGCACACACTTATACTGAGAGGGGGGGGTGAATTGGTATACGATAATTTCTTTTTCTTTTTCAAACATTCATCAACCATATGAAAGAAATCACATAAGAGATATATTAACTGCAGAACATGGAACACACGATTTATGTGGAAACCCTTTCGAGAGAAAACCAAAAACAGCTTGTTTATAATTCTTTGTAGGCACCAACGTACTGTTACAAATATTTATAGGCACCAACATACTAGAGAAACCAATCCCCACTGGTATAAACCATGTTAGGCACCAACCTACTCTTACAGATCTTCATAGACACCATTCCCTAAACACCACCTTATCAAGAGACACCAATCTTTTTGTTTGAGTACCACCAATGCTCAAGTAACAATTTATTATTTAGTACATATAACTTAGTAAAAATATGATAACATTCAAATTACCTTCACTGAGTCTTCTTGCTACTTTTGCCTTCACCAGGTCTAACCAAAATTTGAATTTCCAAATGAAATTTATGGTAACTTTTCAAAGCTTGTTATTTTTTCCCTCTTCCCAAGAAAGGAATTGCACAACATGGAACGTATCCAATTTTTGAAATGGTATTCTAAATTTTTTACTTGAGGTACTTCAGTACGTCTCCTAAGATCCTTGAAAATTTCAGTCTGAAAAGTCCCAAAAAAAATGTTATAAAGAAAATGCCAAGTTGACCTATTTGAAACTAATTTCAAGACCATTTAGAAACCATAAATTCCATAGGGTATATCTTAGAAGGTATATCGAACCAAATCATGAAATTATTACCTAAGGTACTTTTGTATGTCTCCTGAGATCCCCGGAAATTTCATAGTCTTAAAAGTCCCAGAAAAGAAGTTATAGCGAAAATTCCAAATTGACCTGTTTGAAACTAATTTTAGGACTATTAATAAACCCTAACTTCCACAAGGCATATCTCATGAATTATAGTGAACCAACATCTACCAAAATATTTTTCCTCCATCTTCTCAAAATTTCATGGTATAAAACATCCCAGAAAATAAGTTATAGCAAAAATGCCAAACTGACCCATTTGAAATTGATTTCAGGAGCATTAAGGAACCCTAACTTCCATAGGGCATATCTCAAAAACTATACCAAACCAATGTCTGAAATTTTGACCACATATATCCAAAGATCAAAATAAGTTGGAACCTTTGGGATGGCCTTTGTTGAAACATACAAAAGATAAGTGGAAGAATCCATTTTTAGTGAGTCCTGACACCTTAAATGTTAAAATATAGCCACATTAAGTGGAAATCATAATTATGGAGTGAACCCTATGCAATACAGTAAGAGAATACTCTGAAATTGTATGTTGTGTCTTTAATGTTTTTCATTCTATATTTATATTATTTTTCTTTGTCATGGTTACGATATGCTTCATTCACAAAAGATATACAAAGTTACAAACACAAATGAATGCAAACCTCAGTTAACATGTAGGGAAATTAAAGTGGAAAAGAATTTCCAAAAATCTGACATATTGACATAAAAGCATTAAGCATTTGGATGCAATGTGCATTGCATTGAAAAGCTATAAAATTTATCCTTCAATTATTTTACCACTCCATAATTTCTTTAGGCTGAGAAAAGAAACCCATAGGTAACCACAAACCAACTTTCGAAACTGGAATCTAACCCTTCCAGTCTCAAAGATGGCTCTCTCCCAAATCAGTCACTGAAAGGACTGATTTGATTTTTGTTTCTTGAGGTTAGGTCCTTGTAATGTGAATAAATTTTTGGATGGGATTTGATGTTTAAGCCTGTGAGAAATCCATTGGGCATGGAGTCAAAAGGTTGAAGCTTATGAATATGTGGGTAATCTGTCAATTAATGGGAAAACACAGAGGTGAGATAGACATTAACTGTGTGCTAGTTTAATTTAAATATCATTGTTGAAGAAAGGATAGAAGAAAAACATAAATCAACACTTTAAGAAATCCGATTTTGAAATTTCTTAAATTGTTTTAGTAGAAGAAAACACCATTGATATTATAAACTATGTGATAGAGCATCAACATGATGAATTTTGAAAAAATATTTTAATTGAATATCATTCATATATGGAAAGATAGCAATAAACTAAAAGAAGAACATACACTGAAGTGAACATGATACACAGTCACTGGCACATGAATCTTTGAAGCAAGATTGGATCCCAGAAGCCTTGGATCACCCAAATTTATTAATTCTTCGGGAAAATATTACAGTACGAAGACTCTCAGAATACTCAATTTATCAAAATTTCTCCTACCCTTTGTACATTATGTGTTACAATATTCATAAAAAAGTAGTAATTTGGAAAATCAGGTTCCTTGAGATATTTCAACAGCTTTATCCTTATCTTCGCCCCTTTGACCTTGGTAGTGTCTTAATTTGATTGGATGATGTCTGGACCCATACTCCGTTGACAATTGGATGGTCATTTACTAGGACTTGGAAAATTACATTTAGTTTTACCCAATCTTACTATTTCCTTCCACTGTAATTCAAAAGGAATATCATAATCCATCATTTATTTTATTAAAATTTCCAAATTGATACAAGAGGCATACGACATGATAGGAAAGCTTAATTTTATTATCTTAAATTTATTCAAAATTTCAAAATCTATGGCTAACATTTCTACCACAGTTTCCCCCTTTAAAACTTCATCTAAGTCTTCAAACCTAGAGTCATCCATCCTCGCTTGTGTCAAGAGTGCATTGTAGGATTCTTGTTCGTGTAACTTTCCCTTTCCATCCCAGAATGATGGAATACCTTTGATAAATAGTTCTTCAAACAAATACTTAAAAATATGAACGCTCTTTTCCAATTGGGCTTCTTTATTTTGGACTGAATTTGAGAGGTTGTTCTTGGTTATGATTCTTCTAGCCCATATTATCAAAGAAGTTCTATATTTGACCCCAATTGTCTGCAAAATTGATGAAGGCACTGTATTAAGGAGATTGATAGCATTCTGGGCCCATTCTGTTGGTCTTTTTGATAAAGTTTCATTAATAACTTTGTATCTTTGTTTAGCCAAAACTCCAATGTTGTCCTCATCATTAACATAATTTGGATATGTCTTGAGTTTTGTAACCTGAACTGATATGGAGTCCCAAATGATGTGTTTGGCTCCTTGTAACAAACATTTTCCTTTAATATTGATGTTTATCTTATTCACCTTTTCATGAAGGACTGCATTTTCCTTTTTAAGTTGTGATACACTTTCATCCCTTTTTTGTGCCTCTTGTTCAATTTTCTTCATATTATCTTTCAATTATTTTATTTACCCATCCTTTAAGCTAACATGATACATTTCCTGGACATTGTCTTCAGTGCCTGATTTGCTTTTAGTAGCAGAGGGTGTAACAGAGGGTACAACAGAAGACAAAGCTATGACTATAGTTTCCATTTCTTTCTTTTCTTTTGACCATTCTAATTTTTCCTTTCCCAGTTGCAGAAATTTAGCCTGAAAATCTAGTGATTTCTTCTTGAAAGCTTCCTTTTCTTGTTTCAATGCTACAAGTTTTGTAGTCTGTGGATGCTCTGTAGCAGACATTTTCAACTTTTTCTTCAAGCTGAGAATCACTTTGTCTTTCTCATCTAGCAAGGCTTTCAATGCTTTGGGGCCATCAGCTTCAAGTTTCTTTATTTGAATCTTCCATGCTTTACTTGTTGTTTTTTCCTGGCTGAGATTACCTTGAAGCTTGGCACCTAGTGATGTTAAATTTTCATTTTTCAAATTGAAATTTAAATAATCTGAATATATCTGGTCACTAGTCTGCTTGTGGAATTGAACCTTGTCTGGGGAAATGATATTATCATACTTTATTTTGATCTCAGAGACCTTATCTTCTTCTACTATGGAAATTTTGAATGTTTTCCTTTTTGTGTCTTTGACTGTGAATAATGAAGACTTGTGCTGGGAATCTTTCTTTACCTCATGCATTAGATTCATTATCTCACTTAGTGTCTCCTTTCTCTTTTTCTTCATACCATTTAGATAAATCTTCTTTTAACTAGTAGGATTCCTTTAAGGCCTGAGCAAAATAGTATTTTTGGCTATGGAAGGCTCCTGAACTACCTTCACTTTCCAATTGATCATCTCTAGATTCAATTACACTTGTGCCATGCTCCACCATGTATAAACTTGTTTGTTCTTTAGGCCCTTCATCCTCCATGTCTACATACTGCTCTGTCTGGATGGTTTTAATTTTTTTCCTGGCAGTGTGTTTAGGGTCTATGTCGATTGCCTCTGAAACAATCATCTTACTCTATGCACTAGCTTTTGGAACCTTAATTACCACCTTTGGAATACTCTATTGTGTTTGTGCATTTTGTACAGGGGCTTCAACATCCACGCATTCTTCAAAATTTACAAAACTCTCCAAGCCTTCAATAGGCTCATGCTCATATGGAGCATTCTTGTTCATTTTCCTCCTTCTAGATATGATCTGATGAGGATCATATTTTTTACCTATTATTTGTGCAAAAAACAAAGCTTTGATCTCTGCCTCAACCTGTGCTAGACATGTTCTGGATTTTACAATGAATGGGCCAATCACAAAATGAAACTTTATATTTCTTGCTCTATTATATTTGATGAAATTTTTAGTGTCAGAGATGATTTTCTATCTTATGAACTCTACAAAAATAATTCTGGGGGTCAAAAATATGGGAAACAAATAATGAAACTCATGAAAGCCATATACCCATATTACTGTAGAATTTATGAAAAGGGTCTAGTCTCCTACTCTGTCTTCTAGATTTTGCAGGTGAATTCTCATTTCTTCAATAACTCTAGGTAATTTAACATTGAAAATCATTTGGTAGGACTTTGACATGACTTTATTGATAAAAATTACTGAGTTCATCCTGTTTCTTTCAATAGATATTGATTCTACTTCAGGGATCTCTGCATTGTTGTTGGTGAGAAAAATATTCATCAGATATGTACAGTATCTGAAGTGTCTAAGACAATGGAAGTTCACTAGTTGTTTGTGGATGGTATCAGCTAGGAACTCATCAAAATTAATGCAGACAACTTGAACTGACTTTGACTGGAAGAACTTGAGCAGGAAACCTAACATGACCTCAACTACAAATCTATCATTATTAAGACCTAAAACTTGACTTAACAAAGAAAAAACACATTGAACCTCACTGACCATGATATCAATTCTTAACGACAAAGACAAACCTTATGGGAACTGATCACGCTTGATAATCATTCTAAAAAACAGAGTTTTAATCTCTAGTTGACACTCCTTGGCACAAACCCCCTTCCCTCCAAAGGGTTGCTTGACCTCCTGATCTTGGATCGTTTGAAATACTGAGTCAGAGTGACTCCTTGGGTCCCTACAAGCACCCAAACTCACTCTACCCACACACACATGATTCTTCCGCAAGTGACTATGACGATGACTATAAGTCTAGGTCCTTGCAGTTCAGACTTCCGAGATATCCCAAATCCTTCTCTCACCTTTTCCCAACAAAATCTTCTCTGAGATTTTGAAATCCTTCCACACATCTCCTCAAATTCACTGGCCCACTATGGTTTGGAATTCAAGACCTCATGAACTCTAGATATTCCATCTCAATCCTCCAAATTTCTAATCTTGAACTCCCTAGATCCATTGCCACATGCTCCTTTGTGATCAACGATCGAGATCTATTCATGATCACAAACTTCACGACTTTTTTTTCATCAAGATTTAGAGCTTGCTGAACTCTGAAGTACCAAAACACTTCATGACTATATTCCTCATAACTCTTCCAAAAATGATGGTCTGGAATTGTTCATCTCCCCTTAGAACGAATCTTTCCCACTGGTGATGAAAAATTCAAGGACTTCCTTCCCTGAAGATTTTCGTCGTTCTCCCTCCTGAGCTTAACTTACTTGACTCTCTCTTTGTTCCTTGGAACACTCTCCTAGAAACTCAGTCAAAATATTGACCCACACACACCTTGCACCAAATCCCCCTCCACAATCAACTCTGTTGTGGATGACTTCACACTCCTTGTGATTGTCCTTCAACCGCTTCTATCTCCCATGACTTAAATCATGCTATTCTTCCTGATCTTTCAAGTGAAAACTCTGTCACGCACTCCTTGCAGACACATACAAGTTTGCGTTATCTCTTCTGAGCTTTCGATTCGAAACAGACTCAGTCACGCACCCCTTGCAGACACTATGCAAACCTTGCACTCGCTTAATAAAGAGAAACAATTGGACTTGTTCACTCTTCACAGTGACTCATACATTCATCAAAGAAAATGCATTCATGGATACAAGAACAGAAAAATAACAGGGAATGGAAATGCATAGAAAGTCTACCATTCATTCGGACACATAACATCATATACTTGGAACAACATTCCTCTATTATATTCATTCAACTGAAACTTGTATACATACACTGTTATTCACTGTTTTCTTACATATAACAGATAGATTCATTTTCTGCTTTGTTTCTCCTATCGATAAAAACAAATTCTATCAATATTACAAGCCAACCCTACTTAGAAACAATACTAAAGATTTATACAAAGGGACTCTCTTGATTTCTTCCCTCCAACAACTCTACGCTACCCTATCTGAATTAAATGCTATCAACTACTTAACATTTATTACAATGAATATTGTGATAGACAGATAAGAGAAAAATCTCCAGATCTGTACTACGATCCATCTATTAAAACAAAATACATTCCCCCATCAATCTTACGTGATGTTTCAGCCTCCAGTCATTAAAGACATTCATAACTCAAAAGTTTTGTCAGATATTACATTTAACACATTGATCTTTGAAATTCAAAATATGCGCTAGTGTGCCCAGTTGTCTTCCACGCTTGTGCTTCCTTGGGGATGCTCATGCATCACTCCCTATAGACTCTAATCATTTCTTCCCCATCAAAAGCTTCAGAATTCTCAAAGAAAGACTTTGGAATTTTTAATGACTCCCTGACTGAAACAACATCAATTTTACACAAGACTTTAGACCCCTTTTTATCAATTACAACTCTTTCTAACTTTGAGTACTGCTCTGCACACCATCCTATAAATTTGGGAAATTGAAAACACAATTCAGTTGCATACGGAATGAGAGAAGCTTGGACAGACTCCAAAATTGGAAAACCTTTCCCTCCAATGTTAGCTAAGTTACTTCTTAATTGAGAAATAGGGGAAAAATTGAATTTAGGGTCACAAACATCATTATCTCTATCGATTAGGGCTTCTTCATTATTTTTTGGGATTTGTTCAGATATTTCGAGCATGATGGGATCCATGGCAACAAGAAAAAATACCTGGTAATGGGGATTATAATGGTGTTGTGAATTCTAAATTCGGCCGAAGCTGACAGTTGCAACAACTCCAATATTAATTCTCGCCTTGACAAATATAAAAAGAAATAAAACTCACATCAACTTTTTAATATTCAACTTTTTGGAGCGACGGGCCATCAATTTCAATGTAAACCAATTTCTGCTCCTCAATCATCCCCGTGCTGACACGTCTTTACCTTCAAAAACCATGGTTTCCATTTCATAACCACTTTATGGAATTAACCTCCATGCAATTTCTAGGCCCGCAATGCACACCAGCCATTAATCTATCCCGATCGCAATTGTAACCATTGATATTTGATTGTTTTCCATCACCACTATTTTAGAAATCCTTCTGGCCAATTTAAACTATTCTTCCATATTTAACAGCCCTCTAGATGTGTTCCAAATCATTTTACGCCTCTGCTAAAATTTAAAGCTGATTTTTATGAACTTATTAGGAAAATGAATATATATATATATATATATATATATAGTATTACACCTCTTCCATACCACTTATTTCCCCCATTTTAGATTTGCCCCATGTTCTCTAGTATAATTACTCCCTTTTTGTCACCCTTTATATATGTTACAATAATATATTTCATAAAAATGATAGTAAGAGATATTTCATTTAGAGGATAGGTTGGTTTTCAATTTGAAGTTTTGATTCCTTGTTTATATGGAAGGGTCTTTGAACTTTTGCTAGCTAGTAATTGTTGTTCACAATAAATTTCTCAAATTTAATAAGCAATATATTGGATCTCATCTTGTGTTAGAAATGATTTGTCAGTTAATTAATATTTCTCCCATTGGGATTCAAGTCTTTCCAAAGATATTTTTGTGTTCATGCCAATGTTAATGAAAACAGTTGGGGTCACATCCAAGTCCATAAGATTTTGTAGATACCCAAGTGAATATGGAATGGAACCTTTTAAGGAATTGTTAGATACATTCAATTATTCGAGTGTAGTGCAACTTCCAAGTGTTGGTCGAATGACACTGGTTAATAGATTGGTATAAATGTCTATAGCTAAAGCATTTTCAAGTTTCTCTTTATCTATAGGTAAGGGTGGAATAATTTCCTTTGGTGCTAAAGAATTACTCTACAACAAAATAATAAATATTATAGGAGAGTAATAAATATCATAGGAGTGTATAGAGGTCATTGGTGTAACACACCCAACCCCCTATCCACTTTTAGGCTGGTGGGATGTTTGATTTCCATCTTCTTGGAACTCGGGATGAGTATTTAGGTTCATTGGTGCCTGTTATTTGTAATTTCTACTCGGAAGTGGTATGTATATCTCATTCATTTCAAATACTCTATTGAATAATTATGGTTATTCTTATACTGTGATATCCATGGGATTACTTATACACAACCACAAAAAACCAAGTTGAAGAATTATATTATCTATGTGAATCATATGATATGATGAACTAAAGGGAATCGTATATGATACATACTTTGGTCTGGTTCATTAGATAGAATGACTGGACCCATAGTAGCCCACAAATGATGGTAATGTAAAAATAAATAAATAAAAGGAACCTTAAGAAGTCATAAAAAGAAGAAAAAAGACAAGACATACATGATTTTTGATATTCTAATGTGTAGTATTCCATTGATGCAACATATAGAGCATTTGAAAATGCGTGAATTGCATATTGTAGTAAATAAAAAAAGAATTATATTTAGTTTTTAGTAAAAACCAAAAAATACTTTTAAGACATGTCAATAAATCCTAATAGAAATTAAAATCGACAAGATTGCAAATAGTAAACACCATTGATATTATTTTTTGTAAAATCCATATGAGAGGAGATTAAATAGTGACACACACACACACACACATCTCGGATGCAGAGACCTGAATAAGCTCCTCTTGGTTTCAAGAATAATTTATTGGAGTCGTTTGATCTTGGAGCAAACCTCCCTCAATCTGAAGGAGCAACAACGAATTCAACATTAACTATGTTGTTGCTCCGTTTGATGGAGAGAGGTTTTCTCCAAGAATAAACGGCTCCAATATATTTTTCTCTACTAAACAGGGCCAACCACGTGAAGGTGGAAGCTACTATGGCCTTTCCCCCCTCCCCCGCACATCACTCTCAATTCCCCAATACCCAATCTATATTCTACTAAAAAATATGCATTAAAAATATTCAAAATTGATAAAAAGTGATTGTAAAGCTATAAATGAGGTTTATTATTCAAAGGCATATGTCATAATTTTTTTTTTCATAAATGAGATTTATCACTCAAAATATGTTACAAACATACTATCTATATAATGTACATCTATCTGTCTTATAAAATTATTATACATCATCAATTTCTTTTAGTCTTCTTTTTTGTTTTCCAGTTCTTAAGTAATTCATCCATGTCCATGTATTCGTTTACTGGGTTCTCTTCAGCAGTTGATGTTGCTTCAGTCCTTTCACACCGAGCATGCCTGGTCAAGTACCCATGGCGTGGAGGCTATTGTGAGGGGCCATCACCTACAATAACAAAAAATATTAAATTTATATGGCCAATTTTTAAATATCATTGAAGTAGTGCATTAATATTAAAAAAAACCTCTGCAATGTAATTATTTACCTGTTGGTCCACTAGTCGGCACCATTAGAAAGGATTCCCTATTCTCCTGATCATCTTCAAGTCAAGGAGGCTGCTGTGAGGGACCATCACCTACAAAAAAAAAAATATTAAATTTATATGGCCAATTTTTAAATATCATTGAAGTAGTTCATTAATATTAAAAAAAACCTCTACAATGTAATTATTTACCTATTGGTCCACTAGTCAAAACCGTTGGAATGGTTGCCCTATTCTCCTGATCATCTTCAAGTCGAGCAGTCTCAACTACGTCATTCTCTACCATTGAAACGAAAAAAATTATAAGGACAAAACTGTAAATGTATAATTAATAAAAATTAGAAGTACAAAATTTCTAAGTACGAAATTATTAAGTATATGATTAATATACAACCATTTTACCATCGTGGGCCTCAGTCACATGAACATATTTGGGTTGCACCCCAATGGGATGGAGTTGCTAAGGAGCACCACGATCTTCTAGACGTGCTTCACTATCAACGCTTTTTTGTCCAATGATAATGGTTTCATTGATAGTGTTTCTCCCCTAATCAAAACAAAGCAAGACATTAGAGTTATGGACGATATCAAACATTTACACATTTTATAAGTAATGAAAGTTTAATGTAGACTGATTTTTATTTACCTTATCCCGAAAAAATGGATTTTGGGGTATGCCCCATGTTTTTCCTACGATCAACCATGACTTTATAGCCATACTTGTAACAAAGTTGGAGGTCTTCCTCCATGGTTTCATTTCTGAAGTCGTCACCCTGCATTGCATAAGAGAATGTTTTTTTAATGTTTTTGGCTGTAATAAACTGAAAGTTGTAAGGCGATACAAATAATATTCTTAAGATTTTTGGGTACTTACGATTCGTGAATGTAACCTCGAGTAGCCACCCTGGCCTAGCTTGTGTTGGCCATGTCTGGAAATCCTTGCTTTGGTTGCCTTCGAAGCGTCATGAAACCTATCTTCAAAATTTTCAAGTATGTTATATACCACACTTTTATTTAGATCTAAAGAAAATTGAAGGTATTGAAATCAAAATATTATAATTTACCTTGGGGTACCAGTTATTTTTTCTCTTGATTTTTTCAATATATTTTCTTTTGCATCATCAATGATTGCCTTCCACTCCCTCTCTAAAATCAAGGGAGGATGCCCATACCTAGGTTTTACTTCCAAGATTCGTCTATAAACATCCTGTGTATATTTTAAATATTTTCCTACTACAGAGGTGACCACATTTTTATTGAATGTGTCTACTCCAAAGAGGCCTCCGAGATAATCCATAAGTTCTTTTTTGAGGTTGAAATTGTGGAAATTCCACCTCATGCGTAAGGCTTCCCCAAAAATCAACAAGGCCTTTCTCTCCAGATGCCTATAAAAATGATTTTTTCCTACACACTAAAATATATGATCATTAATTTAAAAATAATAATCTAGATTTTTTGTGTATGAGATGGACAACATGAAACCATTAAAATATGAAAAACTACCTGGAAGTCTTATTTGTTTTAATGGAAGTCCGTTATCATCGACAAAAAATGTGCACAGAAGGGTCCCCATGCTGGTCACATGTCTAGCTCTAGGAAATGCAACCATGTCAACCACATCATCAGTCTCATCTCTGTCAACACCTCTAGAGCCTGACCATTGTGGGGATGCATGGCGATGCGTGTCATGGATCCTATCTAAATTAGGTGTGGAAGATGGAGAAGTAAACGGTACTCTAATAGTTGTATGACAACCCGCATCGGGACTCTGTGGCGTCTCTGCAACACCACTACTACCAACACCGGGCTGAACAGGCTCCAAAAATCTCTTTATAAAAAATAATTTTTTTTTTCGTGAGATAATGTAAAAGTTAAAAAATAGAGTTTCATAATTGAACATATGATTACATTAAAAAAAACATTTTAAATTATGGTTATTACCTTATATGTGTTAAGATATGACATAAGGAGATTGATCCTTTATAGGTCGTCAAAAGTTTGATCTGGACGATCTAACAAGCTATCAAGTTCCTTGTTCGCTTTAATTGTGATCAACATGGCCTGCCAACTGCATATAAATTCAACATGAAAATCAATGTTATTTAAGTTATATAAACAAATGAAATAACTGATCGCCACACAAATAAAATTATATAAATAAATAATAAAATTCACATAAAATGAAAGTCGAATTTGATAATCAATTACACGTTCTGCGGTTGGCCCTTTTCCACAATCATCTTGCCACATTATAATATAATATAATTAGAACCCCCAAATAGTGAGTAGTCCATCCTCAACCTAGTTCCAATTTTTGAACTTTTTTTTCTATATTCAAAGTTCTAAACCCTTCCACACACCCCCAAAAAGGTAATTAATCAATGTCTAGAGGGAGTGCCCGGCTTGATGTGATTCATATTTATAAAAGTTGGATCTTAATGCAAAAAAATCATGTTGGGAAGTGTTAGAACAACTTTAGAATGTTAAACTTTTTAATTTTGAAACCTTTGTTTTTACCTTTTAAAATAAAATGAAAATCAACCAAAAACTTAGGAGAATTGTTTTTTTTTTTTTTTAATTAAATAAATCCATTTTTGTTATATATCGATAATGCACTTTAAATATTATCTGTTGAGGAGTTTTTAGCTAAATGGATCAAACGAATCTCGTGTTTTCGGGTTATAAAGTTGCACAACTTTTAAAAGAAAGCTTCCAACAGTTACTTTGAGACTTTGCATTTTGAGAGTTTCAAACCATCTAAAGAACAAAAATCACGAAGTTACAAAGCTCTGAAGTCCCAAAGACAGTTTTCCCGTGAAAATCTTCTAAGCAGATCCACGGATGATTCACAGGACACCTTTCATAAAACCTTATCAAGCATATCTCAGCAAACAACTTAAAAAAAAATTCTTAAAAAACTAATAAAACATTAAACAAGTTTAATTAATCATAATTAACTATCAATTAATCACTCCGCAAATTTGTACTTCGGGAGATTTCCGTTCTTCTTCATTCAAAACCCCTGAATGTCGAACTGCCAAAGTTTAATTATGATTGCCAGGTAATAAATTCCATAGATTTTTCTTAATAATTACTTTGTCAGTAGATTAATGTGAAAATTAATAGACTTTAATAGTTTTATGAATAAAGGTAATTTCGAACTTCAAAACATTCTACCATTTGCAATCGGATTTTTCACATCTAGTGTTCAGAGCTTACATGTTTTTTCTTCTCATAGGAGGGTTAACTTCATGGAATCGTGCAAAGAAGGAAATTCTATTGAGGATTCTAACCCAAATATTGATATTATCTCAAACACTACTGCTCGAATCATGGATGCTATCAAAACTTGGAAACAGGTGTCCGACATCTTGGAGCATGAAATTCTTCTATGTCCTGATGATTCAGCCGAAGAAGAGGATGAATCATTCTCAACTAATCTTAGGCTGGTAACTTAGTCTGAATTACACAAGGTTGTTTCTCAGCCAAGGATAATGCCTTATAATGGCATGATAAGTAGGGCCCTGGACCATATAGACATCCCAGCAAGTAGCATCTTCAATCACCAGAATACCTTTGTTGGTTCATTTCGACCAGAAGATATACAAGTAATGTATAATTATCCTCTGAACCTAAATATACTTATAATATAATATATTATAAGTAAGGAGGGAATGCACTCAGTATGGTAGAACCAACCATGATATAATCAAATCCTGGTGGGGTAATAAAACCAAATTCAAAACTGATTCTCATGGCATATATTCCATAGCATCTTTGGATGCTCACATTTTGTACATCACCATGATGCTCTGCCAATTATTTGGTAGGAAAAATCTTGCACATTTTTCAGTGAAATGGGTTTCCATAATCAATGAAGTTACTGAGGGTTATACTTTTAACTGGTAGAAAATGTTATCAAATAACCTAGACAAGGAGGTTGTCGAGTATAACACGTTGAAATATAGAGTAAAAAATGCTCCATTTTATATGTATGCATACATCATGGACACAATCAGTTTTATGAATCCTTTTCTGCTCATGAACTAGAGTTGGACCCCAGCTAGTTCTGGGCCCATAAATTTTTACCACTCAAAGTTATGGGAGGAAAATTCCAAAGATTTATTTTATGAAATTTTTCATAATGTAGTGATACCCATTCATGTAGCTCTCTACAAACACCCTTTTCCAAGAATCTCATAACAGATTATGGGAAATTTGGGCGCAATTGCAGATTGGTATTGAAGAACATTTCTCCTACATCAGAGTATTTGGTTTCCTTGTCTCACCCCATGGAATTCCCAAATTATTACTCGATAGACTGGTGTGCAGAGAAGTGGCTTATCAAACAGTCACAGGAGGAATTACCAAAGATTTTAAGGCAGCACAAAAAAGGGTGCGGCCAACTTTTCCCATACAGGTTGGAATGTTCACATTATTTGATTTTGTTCATACAAAAGTCGAGGCTTCAGCTTTGTAAGATGTAAAATTAGTTGATATTGAATACAAAATGCATGATCCTCATAGGGTAGTTGAGAATCATTTAGCCCATTTCAATATGAAAAGATACATACATGAATATTCCCCCTATGACGATGTTTTCAGGGGAGTTATATATTATGATGAAGTGGAAAACAAATTACAAAATCTACCTCTAGATCAATAGGTTGGCTTCCTCAACTTTCAGAAGCACAGAAGGAACAACCTGCCAAAGATTTTGTAGGGATAAGCAAAGCCTATTTCATCCTCACAGGAAACAAGAACTATTGAGGCCCAACAAAGCTTGACGAAGGACAAAGTTACATAAGTAGTGAAGAATACAGATGTATTATCTAAAGAGGTGAAGACATCAATACTAGGTAAGCATGATCAGAAGTTATTAGTGTCCTTTGAAGATTTAATGAAGCATGGACATGTTTTTCCCCTTTCATCACAAACTACTACTACTATTATCCAAAGTGTCACGAGTCCAAAAAAATACACTGCACTCACTTCCCCCATTCCATCATTAACTCCTATAGAAACAAGTTTTGAATTTTTCAGTTTAGAGGTTATTCATATAGATGAACTCACACCTATTCTGCCTGAAGAGATGCCTCCATCAAGTTTATTTTTCAATAAGAAAATAAAATCCATCATTAGAAGAGAATCTCAGTAGAAGGAGGGAGTGATTATTAAGAGACACAAAATGATATATGATGGACAGGGACAAAATGACCCTGACTTTGCCAAAGGAGTTGTAGATTCATTGGAGCCTTTTCCACGACCAATCAATGGTTAGTGGATATTCTTACAAAACAGTTGCAACAAAAGTGTCTCCTGGTTGAACATTTGCAAAATGAGATGTAACACATAGAGAAGACTGCCAAAAGTAAAATGAAATTCGACATGGAGCAAACTGGACTGGGTTATCAACAATAGATGAAGCAATTCCAGGAGGAACTGGAAGTGAGTGTCCAGGATTTACAGGCAAGAAACTCTATTCTTTCTTAGTGAGACAGTGCAATAGGACAATTGCAGACCTGAATATATTTACTGGAGAACACACAAATAGATAATGTTGCATTTAAAAGGAAATCATATGAGATTAATGAAAAGTTGGAAACTCTCCAGCAGGATTTATATCAAAGTATGGATATCATTCAGAAACATTATCAAATGATGAATAATTCCCTGAAGAATATTCATGAGAAAGAAAAGGAAGCATGTGTAGCCAGATCAAAGTTACAGAAATTTATGGTATGGAGACAGAAAATCAATATTCTTGGGCTTGCCCCTTTTTCACAGTATGAGCAGGTAAAAGGGGAAATGGCTTTAAAAGCTTGGGAGACAAACCTTGAAGAAAGTAAGAAGTTGGCTAGAGAAGAAAAAAGAATCTTGTCTCAACACCCTTTCTGTTGTAGAGTTGGAATTGGTTGATTTCAATAGTAGTGATATGTCTGATACACTGGGTTAGATTGAGATTGAAAAGAATAAAGAAAATTCAAAGAAAAATAAGGAAATTATACAAAATACCATCCAACAGATAAATCAGGTTGATTTTCAAAAGATAAATGATTTGTTGGTAAACCTAAATTTGCAACACCAAGCTACAACTCAGGCAGTCATCAAGATTCAGAAAAAGTTATCATTTGTGCATAAAAAGGTATTTGCATTCGAATTGGATGAGAATGTTGAACCGTCCATATTTTTTGTAACATTAATGGAAATGTGTGCTCAGTTCAATGAACATAGAAAATCAAACACATTGGTGAGAAAATAAAGGAGCTAATGACATGAGACCATATCAATCATATCTCAGCAAAATCTGCATTTTGTTGTTCAGTTTTGATTTTATTCTATAGTTAGAGAGGAAAATGTGGAATGTCTAACTACTTTTAGTTAAGACATTTTTGTATAAATAAACAGATCATAGATCTATTCGAGGCTTCCTCTTTCTGAATGTAAAAAAGAGAACTTATTGAATATCAATACAAAGAGAAGACAGAGATTCTATGTCTCATTTGTTTGAGTTATGTGCTTTCCTTGTATTTCCATTTCCTTCTCATGATAGCTTCTTTTTGTGGCTGTTGAAGATTGAAAGATTACAATTTAGTAATACATCTACTGTGATCTCAATATATCGAAAGTCCATTTAGTTACAATTTTCCCTCTGTTCCTTCTGTGAGTGAAACAAGACCTGTAATGTGTGTGAGTTTTTGCATTTTTAATCATCTGTCAAGGACATATCTTCTAGTTTTATTCTACTATGAATGAGGTAAGATTTATCTGTAATTGATACCTTACTTTATTTTAACAATTTTGTGAATCATTTCGTGGATTTATTTACAATGTGAAGGTTTTCCAAATCAATTTCGAAAATAATGAAAAGTGAATGATGGTAATAGCCAATCACGATTCTAAATCCTCATAGTGTTCCCTCTAGCTTGGTCTCCTCTGCCCTCTGTGAATTATGTCTCCTCCAGCGTCGTGCCTTAGATATCCTTCTCCATCATTCCCTTGTGCAGATCTCAGGGTTTGGGAAGCTACTCGGGGTGTGCTCTCCTTGTCTCTCCTCGCAGTGTGCTCTCTGTGACTCTCCTTGGCTCTCCTTGGCTCTCCTGTTCTTCTCTCCTCGACTCTCCTCGTCTGATCTCCTTGTGTGGTCTCCTTGCAGTTTTATCTCCTCACGTGTGCACAGGTTTGAAATGTAATTTTTTTTTTTTTTTTGGTTTGGATTATTATACATAATTAATATATATTATAATTATATATATTCAATAATTAATATGTATATTTAATAATCATTATATTATATATTATATGATAGGGTTTAATGTGTTAATAATCACCTAACCTAGACCTTGAATCTAAACCCCCTAACCTTCTAAATCATCGACCCATAACCCTTCTAAAGATGCAATGTGATTTATTCCCATTGCTATGCATGTCAAAGTGAAGAAATTCAACCAAGCACAGGTAAATGATGAGAGTATCTATGACTGTATTAAGGTAGTCAGATGTCTCGTCATCTAATTAGTGATGTGCAGGAACGGATCATTAACGAGATTCCCCATTGTCCCTAGTTACTATATTCTAGAGAAACCACATCCAAGGGAATGGACTTGGCAGAATTAGCAGGGAAAGAAGACCCACATGTTGAGCTTGACTCTAGTCCTAACCCATTCATAGTTTGGGAAAATTAGGGCGTAGTTTGGGAAAATTAGGCCATAACATTTGTCTTTGGGAGTCAAATTGATGATGGAAACAAGTGGGTGTGTGAGTCAAATTTGAGTCCAGAAAACATCCCATATCGTCAATGCATGTGAATAGTCTATCTACGATCATGATGGTATAAAAATGAATGATTTTCTCTTGTGTCAACCAATTTGTGTACTTTTAAAGAAAAATAGGGTTTATGGTTTACATGATGAATTGATGATGGAAACAAGTGGGTGTGTGACTACAATTTGAGTCCAGAAACCCTCCCATATCATTAAGGCATGCGAATAGTCTATCCATGTAAAATTTCATTGCATATAGAGACAATTTGAAAAAATTTCAACGTTGGCCCTATTCATAGGTCACTGTTGCCCATGTCTAGTCCTAGTACAATGTATTTCCATTGTTCCTTTTAAAATTTGTTCGACAGTGCACACGATCCTGCATCTAGTACTACAAGGGCATATTTTTATGGTGTTGATTAAACAATGAACAAAAAAGAGGGATTTTTCATCACAACTATAACACACATACATTGTATATACATTAATGTAGAACCTGAAAGAATAATGAAGAAAGGTTTATGCAAACTTAAAACTTGTGTCAACCAATTTGTGTACTTTGAAAGAAAAATAGGGTTTATGGTTTACATGATAAATTTATTATGGAAACAAGTGGGTGTGTGAGTCAAATTTGAGTCCAAAAACCCTCCCATATCTTTAAGGCATGTGAATAGTCTATCCATGTCAAATTCCAGTGCATACATAAACAGTTTGAAAAAATTTCAACGTTGGCCCCATTCACAGGTCATTGTTGCCCATGTCTAGTCCTAGTACAATGTATTTTCATTGTTCCTTTTAAAATTCATTCGACAGTACACACATTCCCGCATCTAGTACTGCAAGGGCATATTTTTATGGTGTTGATTAACAATGAAGGAAAAAGAGGGATTTTTCATCACAACGATATGGGTCAAACGAAATGAGGCCAAGATAAGATATATAGAGTGGGTGTGTGAGTCATATTTTAGTAATTTGGAAATGCACGTTCTTCTTGCCACATAACTCAATGGCCAAAGTCCCATGTTTTCAAACAATTTCAACGAAGATTCTATAGAAATTACAAACATGTTCATCGAAACTTAGTTGATGAAATCCTATGAAAACAATGATGACATCTACAATCATGATGGTATTAAAATGAATGAGCTTCTCTTGGTTTCAAGAATAATTTATCCTCTACTAAATAATTCCAACCACATGAAGGTGGAATCTCATATGGCCCCTCCCCTACCCCTCACATCACTCTCAATCCCCCAATACCCAATCTATAAAATAGAAAATAAATGAAAGCAACCTAGTAATTAGATTCATGCATAGAAACTACAAAAACAAAAATTACTGAAGGTAAATGAAATTATGTATTTGTAAAAGATATTGTTAGTTTACCACATACTTTAGTATATTGGTGACTATTTTTAGGTTTCACATAATAATTAAACAACATGTAAATAGGATATAAAAACGTCACATAAAACTTAAAAATGTGTAATTAACCCATGACATAAGTAAATTATTTTAAGAGAATAATTCATACAAATTAAAATATATAGTCACATACTTGATCCAACTCAACATTTGTATAATCATCCTTATTCTGTATCTTCTTCTTCATCGAACTTGATATATGTATCATCATCTGGTTTAGAAACGGTGTTGAAAGGATTAACGATATCATCATCATCATCAATTTCATCTTCGAGCATATTTTCATCTACATCATCATCAAGAACTGCATTGTCTCCTACGCCTGGATCATGATCTTCTTCATCTTCTTCGTCTGTCGACCCTGCATGATCTTTTGGATCTGTCTGATATGGTGAATCATCTTCTTCTTAAATATCATCTTCTTCCTGTACATGAGTATACTTAATTGGCCTTCCTCTTGGATCATGATTAACAACAAATGACCAATCACTCTCACCTGGAACATTTGAGTAAAAGGCCTATTCACGTTGGCTTGGAAAAACATAGTGATCATGTCCTCTTTCAAACATTGTTGTTTTAATCATCAGAAATCCGTTTGCATGATGAATAACAGTTCTTTCCTCATCGAATTCATGCATTAGTAACCTATACCATTTGACATCGAACAAAACTAATTTGAAGGAATTAAAGTCACACTCAAGTATATCATTAAAATACCCATGGTATATATTTTCATATTCTCGGGGATGTATGTCACTCCTAAAGGAAACATTAGTGACCTGGAATACTGCAGTTATCCCACTATCAGAAGTTTTCCTGGTTTCATCCAACTATTTGATGCGAAATTTTTGACCAATGCATCACATAGCCTTGTGGTGCTTCAACTGCAATATGCCATATATGTAAAATATGCATTGTCAATTAATAAATTAACATATTTATATAACTTGGAAATTATCTGAAAAATATATAAGTACACATGTAGTCACATTCATATAATATAAAATAACTGAATAAAATGGGTGAATTTTCTTGCATGTCCATCTTTCAAACCATATGCTAAATCAATTTCCTTTTGTGTAACATTGGAATCTTTGTTACAATGAGCTTCTCTAACCAATTCAGACAGTCGTTGCCATGATAACCTACTTCCATGATGTTGTTTAGATATTTCAATCCATATATTCATCCAGTCAATATTGTTTGCAATGTATAAATGCAGTGGATCCCAATCTTGAGAAATTGAATCAAAAAATCATAATTCACCAATATTAAATATCAGTTATAACGTCCATGGTAAATATTAATAATTTATGAAATAACATATATTAATATATTAATGAGTATGATCATATACACAAAAAATGAAAAATGTATATGTATTAAAATAAATCTCCACACGTATTAATATATTACCTCTCATTTTTTTCATTCTACCTTTCCCCAACATGTGCTCCTAATCTTCAAATATTTTGATGGAGTTCACATCCCAAATGCAATCCACTGCATGCATAGTTGGCACTGTTAATTTAGGAAGATACTGACTAATATAAACCATGGATTGATATACCATATATCCCTCCACCATACAACCCTCATGATGTGCTCTTTGTCTAACCAAAGACTTCAATGATTTCAAGTGCCTCTCCACCATCCACAATGACCTTGTGTGTATAGGTTCACAAATTTCAATCTCCTCAACTTGGTGTATGAGGTAGTTGTCAGGCTGCTAAATTGAAGCTTTTAAGTGTCCTGAATCACTAAATTGTCAAACCAGGGTTGGTAAACTTTGAGCTGATACACAGTATGTGAAAGCAAGTGTCTAGTCTTTATTTGAATGCTATCCTAAGAATAAAACACACACCTATTCTAAGAACTTGAATTTTAATGACTAACTTAAAACTGAGCATTTCCTATCTAAATCATAAACAGAAGAAAAACAGTCTTGTACTCAAATGCTGGTACTGCTATCTCTATTCAAAAGCGTAAGTCTACAAAGTCATTCTACCTCTATGTTCAACCATCTACCATCAACATTTTCGTTTAAGTCATAACACACAGGGTACTGTCGAGACTGCATTCATTATGAGCATCCAAAACAAATCTAATGCTATCTACAGGAAAATAGAGTATTATGCTACTAACTGGTACCAGGAGCTCCGTCTATTCTAACTGTAACCTATCTATTCTAAGCACGCAAGGCAACTACTGTCTAACAAAGAGAAATGCATGCTACTCTGAGTTATGTTCGAAATGAAAATGAAAATCCAAGCAATCATATGCATATACTAACCCTACAGGCATCAATACTGCGTTAACATTCACCAACATAAAAAGATAACAGTCTGGAAATTGAGTCTGTTGAG
>ML781711.1:28852-65100 GCA_009831015.1 Picea engelmannii
GAAGTATTTATTATGTTTTTCCTGTCAATAACCTTGAAGCATCCTCCCAAGATTTCATCTATCAAACACCTTATATTTATCATAACACCACTATCTTTTATTATCCTTTTTCATCAAGGATCTTCCTCAACTCCTGTTGTTTTCTAAGCCTAGATGAGTACCCAATGCTTCCTCCTATCAACAAATACCACTTAGATGAAGAAAATGGTATTCTAGCATTGTATTTCTTGAGAGGGAGTGTCACGGATGACTCCCAAGATATTCATGCAACAAGAATAGAACCCCATTGTATCACCTTTCCTTTAGACGAAGCTACCATGAAATTAATCACTTTCGCATATAGTTCATGCATCACCCTGACTGTGATCACCTTGATTAATATTGAACAAGGGGTTATCAATTGGATTTATGAGTTTTACACTTACTTCTCATATAATAGTGTGTGTCATGGACTTCACAAGTATCCTAATATTGAGTATACTCCCAACCATCCCTTCCATATTCTAGATTATCATTTCGATCGTCATGACCAGATAACCTGGGAAGTTGAAACCAACATCCCCCACACTACACCTTATGAAGCATGAACCTTCATTGACCCTGAGCGGATTGAAATGATCTATAGGATGAATCCTGACCATATTATTTTCAATAATTTATATGTTATTTTCCCCAAGGAATAACCTTTCATTCACTTGCCTGCATCCAAAGACACTATATTCCAAGACTATTTTATCCCTAGGAATGTTCCTGAATCTTCTATCCTCCCAAATTATTTGTTCATCCATTTTAAACCTTATGATAATACTATCTGTTTGGAGTGGTACTTCATCTTGTACTTTTAAATCCTATGGAGTCAAATCATTATGGCTTGATATAGAAAACACGCACGGATAAATTGGAGCGTAGTTGTTTTACTTTTAATGAATTGAACCCTTACCCTATGATGTTCTCTTGCAACATGAATAAAATATTTTGAACCTTACAAATCACAAGATAGATTCATGTGTTTTTCATATATGTGAGGTATACATTACAATCTATGTCGAAGGTTATAGTTGTTTCAGATCTTACATTGTTGATAATAATTCTAGTGATATTTATGACTCTTTTCACATCATACTTAACTTGAACCCTAAAAGGTTATGGGAAACTAATAAACTGAATTTTATGTGTCAGGCATCACATATATATGAAAGGATTTTTCAGTTGGTACATGTGGTTATTTTTTAACCTTATTGTTTTGGTATGCTTCCTAGAAATTATAACAACCACATGTTTCTCATATTATCGTGGGGAAACCTCATATATGACTCTTTTCCGCGGTAATATTTCCTCTCACACAAGTCCTATGATATTTTTTCTACATATCTCGAAAAACTTGATGTTATGTTAAGGCATTTTATCTCACCTTTTATTCTCATTTAAAATGATTATAATATATTTGGTAAAGGTCTCAATGAAGTTGCATTATTTATGTAGAATTCAGTAACATTCCATTTTTTGCTTCTAACTACTGATGCATACATGATTGTGGGTCTGAGGCTACTTCAATGGCTGCATTGTCATTATTAATTTATCTGACCCTATGCTCAACTATCTTATAATAGGCATTGGGTAGAGTAGATTAAATTTCTTTATTTCATGCAGTTTCTTCTTTTTTTTTATTACATTAGGGTCTACAATAAATTCAATTATGAAATCAATTCTTAGCCCATTGTACATATCAACACTTTTTCTCATTCTCTTTTTCTCTTTTTCTCTATTTCTCCTTTCTATTTTAATTTCTAATCAGATGCTTTGAATCTTCATCTGAAAAAAAATAAAAATTAAAAATTAAAAAAAAATAAAAAATAAAAAATAAAAAAAATAAAAAAGTGAATAAAGGAAGAAGACTTACAATTCCTCTAACCTCCCTTATTGAATCAATAAATATAGAATATGGGAAGAAGATTTCAATTATCCTTCTCGCTCAAATTTCCAATGCATCCATGATTGAATCATTACAGTCTATTTAAAGGTGGATTACTTTATAAGTAATCGATAATCCAATTTCTAAATTTGAAGGACATGTTTGAAGAATTATGGTCTCCATTACTATCTCCCCTTGAGGGACAGAGTCTTCACATTTAATTTTTCTCTTATATTTTCCTTCAGAATAAGGTATTCTCTTCATATACTTGGTATACCCGAATTAAGACGATTATTACTTCCAAGCTAATCTTTCTCTTCTTATCATCAAATCACGCACCAACCAGTGATTTCGACGACACGGATTCCCTTTCTATTGATCTTGTTTAGATTTTTTTTTAATCAACAACAATATTGTGTCATAGAATTACCATCATAGTAATTGGTAAGAAAGAGTGTTGAATCTTGTGAAATCACTTTCCTTTTTTCTTATGGATAAGCAAGATAATCACTGCTATGACTAATGGCATAACCCAATGGCCCTACAATCGTTTCATTATATAATCCCTAGATGAAATTAGAATTAGGGTAAAATATATTCCATCAATTAGGAAAAAAATTCTCCTCATCTTTGTTTCAGGAGTCGATCCCTAGATCCCCATTGGCTCACCTTGTGTCACAAAGTATTTTCCATTACTCCCCCCAAAGGTGAACTCGAATCTTACTCTCGATCCATCAACACCTTGATCAATCACTAGATTTTCTAAGAATCCCTCTTTTAACCAAAGTTCCCTATTATCAAACCATAAGATATGTAATTGGGGAACCTCCTACCACAATATTACTAAAGACACATTGGCGAGTGCTCATTTCACACTCCAAAAATTGAAAATAGTGTCCTATATCTATATACAAATCCTGATAACATTTTTTTCCAATGACATATTTTAGTTAAATCGTGTTGAAAGGGGTTAACTTTTCCTAACTTCTCATTGTTGTGCAGAAGGGAAAGAACAATGAATCTTAGCAGGTTTATCTCACCTAAATTCTTGGGGCACTCAGAGAAGTATTTAATTATGGTTATTTTAAATACACTTTCCAAAGGATTATTAATATCGGGTCATAGTTTCTCCTAGAATAAAATTGCATACTTTGAAGCTGACCAAATCATGATCTAATTTTGGGGAACTGGTAAAATTACTAATCCTTCCTATGACTTTAAAGGAGGGCCTGATGTCTCATTCCCATCGTATTTAATAACTATGATTAGAACCACAAATGGGAATCAATTGAGGAAGTATGGGACATGGTCATTGTTGCTCTTCTTGTACTTTATTTTCAAGTGGAACTGTTGCAGGTACATGGACCACTTTTGATGGTGTTCATTCTATAACTTTCCTTGTTTCTACATGAATTTTAGAAGCATGTGATCAATGTGGATGTTGATTAATTGGGTTGGTTTTCATTGATGTCAACCCTTGAAGAAATTCCAGTAGTGAATCTCGGTAGCACAAAGGTTTGGGTAATGGACCCAAGTTTGTTTGATGAATAATGGTATGAGTTTTGATATATTTGTAGGTAATACTATTCTATATGGATAGTACATTTCATGCCATTTCTGGTGGTATGTGGAATGTCACATAACTCCTCACGGTTAGATATTTATGGCCATGTGAAGTTGGAATACCCTCATGAGTCATCTAGAATCCCAAAAAGGTCAAAGTAGTCAAAGTGGTTGAAAAGAAGAAATTATTTAAATAATAAAGTGAAGTGATGAGTGTGCTATAATTCAAAGTGGATACAAAATAAATCATTTAAATAATAAAGTTAATGGAGAAATTACTAAGTGGACAAGTGGTTAGAAGTGGGTTAGACCTAAAATAAGGAAAGTGGGTTAATATGGTTAGAAGGTAATTTAAATAATAAAGTGAAGTGATGAGTGTAATATAATTCAAAGTGGATAAAAAATAAATTGTTTAAATAATAACGTTAATGGAGAAATTACTAAGTGGACAAGTGGTTAGAAGTGGGTTAGTTGATGCAGGAACATCACTCCACATCGGCACATGTCAGTCGATTGACATGTGTGGTGCGCATTCAAGGAAGGGAGAGGCATAGCCCTCTCATTTTTCCTTCAAGAATCTAAGGCATGATCAAATAAAATTAATGTCGACAGGTTGGAAGAGCTAATTTGTTCCTTTGCACAAAATGGAGATAAGGTCGCCATTAAGTGATTGACAGTAGGAGGGATCTGCATCCGATTTGGAGCAGATTTCCATCATTGTAATTTTCCCATTAGACAGGCATTTTGAATGGTGATTTGACACCACTAGCTTAGCTTGGAGGGAATCTCATCGAGCCCCTCTTATATAAACTCTTGTATTGTTTCCAGTAGAAGTAGGCCAGCCAGGAGGAGAAATGCATAGGAGATAGGGAGAGAAACACAGAGAGTCAAGACTCAGTTGTAGCTCGAACTCCCATATTGTAATGAACATTCTGCCATTAATATAAAATGACCATTTTTCCTGTTATCAATTTCTATGTAATGGATATTTTATGGTGAATGTCATTTGTGTGCATTTGAATTGTAGATGAATGTTAGAAATCATCTGCGGGGATAGAGATATAGTTTTTTTATCTATGAGTGTGTCGAATTAAGTATGGTTCTCTAGGCTAAGTGAAAGTAGTGCACAATAGAGTGAGGAAACTCTGTGAGCCGATGCAAAGAGTGTGTGCTTGAACTCAGTGGAGTCAGAAGAGAAACTTCCATGAGGGCATACCAGGACAATTCACAGACTTAGGAGAAAATTTCAAGGTGGTTGGGTACCTTGGAAAGAAACACTGTGTAGGAGGAAGCACATTTTAGAGTTACTGAACACTCTAAAACACTCTTCCAGGAGGAAATAGAGCAAGTACGAGAGCGTACAAGAGAAACATGGTTGGAAGTGTTGGAATCCTTAAGAGAACCCCAGGGTTGTTGACCACTTTGAGGAAGGAAGACTTTGCAAGAGTGCATCGACAAAGGAAAGGATATGCCTTAAGATGATCAGATGGGATAAGGGAGAGGTCGTCGAAAATATTAGTCAAGCATAAGGAGTGAGGCAAGGAGACTATAAGTCCATACTTCAAGCTCAAGAGGGAGACCGATAAAATTCCAAAAGGGCACAAGAAAGTCCACTGAGGGACATAGAGGAATGGGGAACCTTGAAGGTTTTCTAGCCAAGCAAAGTCGCAAAAGAGCCTGCGCAGAACTCTGGAAGGAGTGCAGAAGAAATTAAAGAATATCCTAAGTCTCTAAAAGAGAAAAGTGCGCTAAGTGTGCAAAGGATTCGAGGAATTTCTGAAATCCCAAAGATCATAAATTATTCCATTTTCCAGGTAGATGGGTGGAAGCAGATCCGAGAGTTCGAGGATTCGGACTTTAGAAGAGTTGCAAGGAGAGAAATTCAAACTTCGTGAAGGGCGAAGTGTGGAGTGATTATAGACCATTGGATCCAGCAGGATGCATGGCGCAGATCCACATATTTTGGAGGAATTCGCTCCAGAGGAAAAGAAAAGGAGGAGAACACTCAAAGAGATAGGAGATTAAGCAATCATGGTCGTCCATTAAGATAGGACACATGGCGAGAAGTCAGCACTTCACTGAGTTACAAATTGGGAAGGATAGAGTTGAGAGAAGAGAGGACTCGTGAATTCCAAACTCGTGATTTGATCTCAGTCATCATGCACGAGGAGAATGTGGACCGTAGATTTGGACTTGAAGGATTCATCAATTCAGGAATTAGGAAAAGGGGAGTAAGCATCTCATGAAAGCTCCAAAGCACAGAGTTGCGAAGGGAGCTGCCCCACAGTCATAGTCCATGGTCACATCAAGAACGGATCCTAGCATAGAGATATAGTGTCTATTGGCATTAATATTTGAAGAGTGCTAAGGAGAGGGTATGTGGTTGCCACACAACCTACTTCGAAAAGGTAGAAGGGTCTATGACAAGTTAAACTAGTTCCCATTAGGAGCCCGTCAATATATTTGGTTCGATGACTTGAACGATCCTAGATCGAGAGGTCGAGCAGCCCTTTGGAGGGAAGGGGGTTTGCACCAGAAGTGGTATCAGAGAACAATTTTTGTCTGTGTATTTCAGGCGAAGGAGAGATGGAGATGCTCCGAGTTGAAGAATAAGAAGCAGACTAGTGAAGGATGTAGGGAGAAGGTGAATATGGCTACTAAAGGTCATATACATGGTCAAGGAAAAGACCACCAGTAGAAAAGAAAAGTTGAAGTAGAGAAAGATCTCGGCGAGATAAGGGCAGAGATGGAAAGGTCATAATTCAAGATGCAACAGGAGGCAAAGTTGCACTAGAGGTATGAGTGGCCTTTGAAGAGAATAGTTAAGTGGCATGTTCGAAAGTTGTTGGCCAGAGAGCAGTAATAGGTGTTAAAAAGGTGGTTGAGGTATGTCGAAAACCTCAGTGATGAGGGAAAAATATCTAGCAGGGGTCTCATAGGTTGTCAGGTGGGCAATGAGAAGGGATCGGTGGATCTCATAAACTTCTAGGAGGGAAGAGGAGACATCTCGAATTTCCAAGTGGGAAAGGGAGAAGAGGTGAGCTCAGCTAAGAGTTTGCATGAGGGGATGTTGACAGATGAAGTGGAGGTAGAAGAAATACCTCGCTCAGGTGAGAGTTCACATGTAATTGTGGACCGTGTGAATGAATATGATGAGAACTTAAAAACTTCCACCGTCGAGGAGAAGGATCAGTGGAGTATTCTGGTCATTGGAGGAATTGAGGTATTCCTACCACATAGCCCAATTGAGGCCAGAGAATGTGTTATAGATGCAACAAAAAGACAGATAGCAGTGACTATGGTAGAAGAAGAGAAGGAGTATATGTTGATGTCTTCCTGAATAGAAGAAGAATATCATATAGTTAATATGTTCACTCCATGGGAGAAAGAGTTGGGGATTCTAGAGGATTGGTTGAACGATCCAGAACTAGAAAATGGGTGCCAGGGGACAATCATGCAGATCGTAGGAAAAGAGCATTCAACAGAATTGCTCGAAAATTTCAGCCAAGGAGATGAACAGGAGATGACTACAATGTTGAAGCATGCAGTAGAAGAGGTATCCAAATACCATCCTGACGAGTAGTTGGAGGAAGTTGGAGTTGAACCAGCACAAGAGAAGCTAACAAGAGAAAATCTTTCAGAAGGAGAAACTGAGAAACATCCCAGTAATGAGAATCCTACAGAAGTGGAAGTTGTAGCAGAGTGGCAAGCTAAGGCCACAAGAGATGAAGAAGATAACTTTGGAGATCAATGTGATTTACCCATTGGGCAGGAAGAACTGCAGCAAGCCAACCTGCAAAATAAGAGCCTGCCAATGGAGCAGCTGGACAAGGAGATTGAAGAGATAAGGAAGTTGATGTTGAGGTCAGTAGAAGAACTAGTTAGAAAGGAGAAGCTGGATAGAAAGGAACCTGCACAAGCTATAGAAAAGATGCAGGAGCAGCAACAGCGAAGTAGAGGAGAAGAAAGACAGCTCTAGGAGAAATTTTGGGATCTAGGAGGATTTTAGCCAAGATGGGAAGCTCATGAGCAAGAGCTCATGAATTTTTTGTAGCCATGGAGTATGATGTAGGATCATCGCTCCACCTCAGTACACACCAGATGATTGACATGTGTGGTGCACATTCAAGGAAGGGAGAGGCGTCCCCCTCTCAGTTTTCCTTCAAGAATATAAGGCGTGATCAAAGAAAAATAATTTTGACATGTTAGAAGAGCCAAGTTGTGCCTTCGCACAAGCTGGAGATAAGGTCACCATTAAGTGATTGACAATAGGAGGGATCTACATCCGATTTGGAGCAGATTTCCATCATTGTAATTTTCCCATTAGACAGGCATTTTGAATGGTGATTTGACACCACTAGATTAGCTTAGAGGGAAGCTCATTGATCCTATCTTGTATAAACTCTTGTATTGTTTCCAGTAGAAGTAGGCCAACCAGGAGGAGAAATGAATAGGAGATAGGGAGAGAAATGCAGAGAGCCGAGACTCAGTTGTATCTTAGACTCCCATATTGTAATGAACATTTTGTCATTAATAGAAAATGATAGTTTTTCCTGTTATCAATTTTTGTGTAATGGATATTTTGTGGTGAATATCATTTGTATGCATTTGAATTGTATATGAATGTTAGAAATCTTCTACAGGGATAGAAATATAGTTTTCTATCTGTGAGTGTGTCGGATTAAGTTTGGTCCTCTAGGCTAAGTGAAAGGAGTGCACGATAGAGTGAGGAAACTTTGTGAGCCGACACAAAGAGTGTGTTCCTGAACTCAATGGAGTCGGAAGAGAAATTGCCAGGAGGGCATACCAATATAATTCATAGACTTAGGAGGAAATTTCAAGGTGGTTGGGTACCTTGGAAAGAAAGACTATGTAGGAGGAAGCACGGTTCAGAGTTACTGAACACTCTGAAACACTCTGCTAGGAGGGCATATAGAAAGTACGAGAGCATACAAGAGCAACAAGGTTGGAAGTGTTGGAACCCTTAAGAGAACCCCAGGTTTGTTGAACACTCCGAGGAAGGAAAACTTTGCAAGAGTGGATCGACAAAGGAAAGGAGATGCCTTAAGATGCTCAGGTAGGCTAAGGGAGAGTCATCAAAAAGCTTAGCCGAGCATAAGGAATGCACCGAGGAGACTGTAAGCCCATCCTTAAAGCTCAAGAGGGAGAGCAAGAAACTTCTAGGAGGGCACGATAAATTCCACTGAGGGATGTAGAGGAACATGGAACCTTGAAGGGTTTCAAGCTGAGAAAAGTCATAGAAGAGCATGTGTAGAACTCCGCAAGGAGTGCAGAAGAAATTCAAGAATAGCCTAAGTCTTGAAAAGGGAAAAGTGCGCTAAGTGTGCAAAGGATTTGAGGACTTTTTGAATTCTCGAAGACCATAAATTCATCCATTGTCCAGGTAGACAGGTGGAAGCAGATCTGAGAATTCTAGGATTCAAACTTCAAAAGAGTTGTAAGGAAAGAAATTCAAAATTCGTGAAGGGCGAAGTGCATAGTGATTCTGGACCATTGGATTCAGGAGGATGCATGGCGAAGATCCACATATTTCAGAGCAAGTCAATCCAGAGGAAAAGAAAAGGAGGAGAACACCCAAAGAGCTAGGAGCCGAAGAAATCCTGGTCGTCCATTGAGATAAGACACATGGCGAGAAGTCGGCACTTCGTTGATTCAAAAATCAGGAAGTAAAAAGTTAAGAGAAGAGAGGACTCTCAAATTCTGAACTCGCGATTTGATCTCATCCGTCGAGCACGAGGAGAATATGGACAGTATATTTTTTTTTGAAGGATTTATCGATTCGGGAATCAGGAAAAGGGGAGTAAGCAGCTCGCAAAATATTTAAAGCATGGAGTCCTGAAGGGAGCTGGCCCATAGTCCTAGTCCATGGTCACATCAAGAAGGGAGCCTATCATAGAGAGCTATCATCCATTGGCATTAATATTTGAAGAGCGCTAAGGAGAGGGTTCATGATTTCCAGACAACCTACGTCGAAAAGGTAGAAGGCCCTCTGACAATTTAAATAGGTTCCCATTAGGATACTGATGATCCATTCGGTTAGATGACTTGAACGATCCTAGACTGGGAGGTCAAGCAGCCCTTTGGAGAGAAGGGGGTTTGCACTATTATCCCTAAAATAAGGAAAGTGGGTTAAGATGGTTAAAAGGTAACCCCTTGATGAAGCTACATGAAAGTATAAATAAGAGGAAAATCTCTCTCATTTTAATCACAACTAAGCATATTGAATATCTACAAGTGACTGAGGTAACCAAAGGATATCTAAGCCGAATTTCAGAGGGAAGGTGAAGTAAAGAAGGCCAAAATTCGAGGGAGGATAAATTATTTTGATGTTGCTTTCTAAGGTATGTGACCATATACACCAGGTCTATTACAAAGTTACAAATCAGATTTGGATGATGAAATTGATGAGGGATTTTTGTTGAGGTACATGTTGGGTACATGGTTGAGACAAGTAGTTGATGAGTAGGCACATACATGAGGTGTATAGTTGATGATGCTGGTACTTCTTGATGAGTCATATTTTTTGTGTATTTGATGCATGATTGGTACATATTTGATGCATGGTTGATGCACTCATTGATTGTACAGGTTGAGGTATAGGTTGGTGCATGGTTGATGCACTTGTTTATGGTACAGGTTGATTACAGGTTGTTTGGACAGTTTATTGTGATAGGTTATTTGTACAGGTTTGGTGCATAGTTGATGCATTTGTTTATGGTATAGTTTGATGTATGGTACATGTTGGCACATGTTACTAGTACAGGTTGTTATAGGTTGATTACATGTTGATTGGTATAAGTTTACAGCAATATATCTCACAATGATAGTGTGACAGTGGTTCCATCATTCTATTTCTATGTCAGGGTGGTTGGACAGGGAAAGGATAGGTGGTTGTAGCCACCTTCCGGTTGTAGCCAGAGAACATAGAGGGTTGTAGCCTCATTTTGGTTGTAGCTAGATAATTGGGGAGTTGTAGCTTCCCTCAGGTTGTTTCTTGAGAAACTAGGGGGTTGTAGCCTCCTTTTGGTTGTATCCATAGAATTAGGGAGTTAGAGCATGATTCAGGTTGTAGCCTGAGAAACTAGGGGGTTGGAGCCTCCTTCCAATTGCAATTGGAAAACAAAGGAATTTTTTTCTTCTAATGAATGTAATTCTTAAATACATATAAAAAAAGAATTATGTGGTTTTCTCTCGCTTTGGGTTTCCACAAAAAAACACTAGTGTATTGTGTATCTGTATGATTGCTCATTTGTTCATTGTTTATTTACTCTGCAACTATTGGATGATAATGATACATTGATATAACACTTACATTTTGTGGTTAAAAAGGATTATTTCTCTATTACTGATTCACCCCCCCTCTCAGTAATCCAACAATTGGTATCAAAGAAAGTTCCTTCAAGAATTAGTTTAACCACTGAAAGGTAGATCATGGAGAGAAACAACGTGTACAAACATGGAATACCACAGTTTGATGGACAAAAGTATGCATTCTGGAGTAGAAGGATGAAAACATATTTACAGGCACAGGGATTTGAAATTTGAAAATCTATAGTAGATGGATACAAAGAATTGACAGTTTTGCCAACAAGTGAAAGAGCAATAAAACTCGGTCAAAATAATTTCAAATCCATAAATGCACTTTTGAATGGTCTTGCTGAATTGGTATACACCAAAATTATGCAGTGTAAATACGCTAAATATATTTGGATCAAACTTCAAAATATTTATGGAGATTCAAAAGTCAAAGCAACCAAGCTTCAAACTTACAGAGGTCAGTTCGAAAAACTAAAGATGAAGGAAGATGAGAATATTGCAGCTTACTTCTTACAAGTCAATGAAACAGTAAATGTAATCATAGGATTGGGAGAAGAAATCAAATAATTTGTAAATGTTCAAAAGGTACTAATATCTCTTCCTATGAGATTTGATCCTAAGATATCAACACTAGAAGAAAGAGTAGATCTAGACTCAATAAGCATGGACGAACTACATGGAATCTTCACAGCATATGAAATGAGAAACGAAAAGGAAAATCTAGATATAAAAGAAGAATCTTTCAAAGCATCCAAAAGGTAAAACAAAAGGGGAAAGAAAAAATAAAAAGAACATAGCAACAACAGTGACATCTCAAAAGATGATGAAGAAATGGAATTTTTTGTCAAGAGATTGAATAAGGGAACCAATGGCAGATATAAAGGTAAGCTTCCATTGATTTGTTTTAATTTTGATGGTATTGGTCATTTTGCTAACAAATGTCCTCATAAGAAAAATAAGGGGAATGATGAAGATTACTCAAATAGAAAACAAACATATAAAGGCAAAGGAACCACAAAGAAATTTTTCAAGAAAATCTTATGCACCAAAGAAGACATCTCCTCATTAGATGAAGATGAATTCAGTGACAATGATACGGAAAGATTTATATTCATGGAAGTAGAGGACTCTGATAAAGAAGACACTAAACAAGAATATGAAGAGGAAGAAGTTGACTATCGAGCAGAATTGTTGACTGTCATAGAAGTTATAAGAAGAGGAAAAAGGAAAAACAAGAAGCTACAAGCAGAACTAGACAAGAAGGAAGACACTCAAGAACTATAGCATATCACCATGGAATTGAAGGTTCAAATAAAAGAATATAAAAGAATTGAAGAAGCACTCAAATAACCATTAGAAGAAAGAGACAAGATCATTGGAAATTTGGAAGCAGAGATTGTCACATTGAGAAAGAATCTTCAAAAGAAAAATATGACGAATGGCTCAAAAGCTTTGGATGACATTATCAGTAGTCAAAGGACTAATCATGAAAATTCGAGACTTGGATACAATCAGAATGAAAAGGGATCAATATCCAAAGAAACAAAACAAGAAACATATTGAAAAAGTTATGCAGAAACAATCAAAGGGGATAGGAAGATCTACAAGGAAGATTACAGGGACACTCCTCCACCGAGAAGATTCAGATTTTAGAATCAATGACTGACAGAAAAAAATAGGCCTCGGGAAGAATAAGGATTCATAAGAGTAATTCCATTTAGGAGATCTTCAACTCCCAGGTATCAAACAATATTTTTGGGTTTATGTTATGCATGCAATAATTTTGGACATAAATTTGTAAATTGGAGAGCTAATAGCAGGAACATAAAAAACTTTGAAATTCATACACAAAATGGTTATCCAATAAGGCCTACTAAAACACAAAGAAGAATCTACAACAGGTTTGAATCAAGCACTGAAGTGGAATGCTACAAGTGCAATAACTTTGGACACATGGCCAAATATTGTAGAATGATAGTCCCTCCTAGAGAACCACAATAGAACAACAATAGTCACAGACAGTAGCCTCAGAAGAGAACATGGATAAGAAAGAAAAATCAGTATAGCAATGAAGAATGCACACTTTCTCTACAATCTAAGTAGAAGAAGCGTGGTTGGTATGTTGATAGTGGTTGTTCAAAAAATGAAGAACATGTGAACAAAGACCAAGTCCCAGAAATCACAAGATTAGAAATAAAACATGATGAATAAAATTCTACAGAGAAAAGGAAAGATGTCAAATACAGAAATATTTGGAAAATAACTGGAAAAAAAAATAAGGACAGGTAAATAAGGAATAGGTTCAAGATATTGTACTTTCAGGAACTGTAGTGAAAGATGAATCCACAGATAGAAAGAAAGAAGTCAGAGCTTAGAGAGATGATGAATCTACTAATGAATATGATGATGAATACACTTCAGAGAAGGAATTGGTCTGAGCCATTCAGCTTAGAGACTCCAAGATAATATGAATAATATTCAGGGGGATTCTATACAGTCGCTGAGACAGACCAGAGAACCATCCTTCGAGCAGCATGCAGAATTTGAGTAGACAGATTCAGTGCATTCAGTTAGCATAAGTACAATATGATATATTAATTAATTGTAGTATTACTTCATGATAGTACAGTGACATATGAATCAAAATTATGGATAGTTGTGTAGTAGATTCTTGAACAGTATGGACAGATATGGACGTTAAATCAGATTTTCTGAATGGGGAACTTGAAGAAGAAGTCTGCATTGAACAACTAGTTCCTAGAGCATGGTACTCTAGACTGGATAAATATCTACAGCAGGCAAGGTTCAAAAAAGGAAGTGCAGACAGCAACCTCTACATCAAGGTAACCCAATATGGTATTTTATTAATCGAAGTTTATATTGATGATATTATTTTTGGAAGTAATGATGACAGGTTAAGCCATAAATTTGCAAAGTATATTCTGAATGAATTTGAAATTTCATTACTTGGAGAACTATCCTTCTTTCTGGGTCTTCAGATATGTCAAAGAAACCAAGGAATTTTTATTTCTCAAACTAAGTATATCAGATAAATGTTAAAGAGGTTTGGAATGGAAGATTTCAAACCAGTTACCACTCCTGTGAAAACCAGTTCCAAGTTGAGAGAAGATAATGATTCAAAGTCTACAGACCAGAGGAAATACAGGTAAATGATTGGTGGCTTACTATATGTGACAACATCCTGACCATATGTAATGCAGACAGTTGGACAAGTGGCACGATTTCAAGCAGTAGTAAAGGAATCACATGTATTAGCAGTGAAGAGGATTTTTATATATCTCAAAGGAACAAAAGAGTTTGTATTATGGTATCCAAAAGGAAAGGATCTATCACTTATTGCCTACATAGATGCAGATTGGGTAGGTTGCATTGATGACCAACGAATCACCAATGGAGCAACGTTCTACTTGGGTGAGTGTTTAGTATATTGGCTAATCAAGAAACAATCATCAGTATCTTTATCTATAGCCGAAACAGAGTATATTGTAGCATCAGGATGTTGTACTCGGGTTCTATGGATGAAACAAACTTTGACAAATATACAGGTTGATTATGATGAGCCCATTCCAATCTATTGTGATAATACAAGTGCCATCAGTATCTCAAAGAACCCGGTGATGCACTCCAAGACGAAGCACATTCCAATAAATTATCACTTTCTATGGGAATAGGTTGCACAGAAGAACATGAGAGTTAAATATGTGGTCACAAAAGAACAAGTGGCAGACATATTTACAAAACTACTTCCAAGGGAATCCTTTGAGTATTTTCGCTAGAGACTCGAAATAATTTCTACTCCAAAATGAATGATTTTGAATTCTTATCTTATATGTCTTAGATTTACATGAGGAAGCACCATAAAGAGAACAGTTCAGGTTGGGAGATCAGTTTCAGGAAGAGTTCAGTTAGGGGGACCAGCCTCAGATGGAAATATACCTTGTCATTGATGAAAAAGGTGGAGACATTTATCAGATGCAAAGGTAAATGCTTGGAGAAAGAGCACAGAGGCATGGTTCCAGGGGGAGAGATGGTCACAGGGGGAGCATGAGTGGTATGGTTTCAGTATTTCATCAGAGTGTTTTCATCAATTCCAAAAGGGGATATTGTTGATTAATTGGGTTAGTTTTCATTGATGTCAACCTTTGAAGAAAGACCGGTAGCGAATCCCGATAGAAAAAAGGTTTGGGTAATGGCCCCAAGTTTGTTTGATGAATAATGATATGAGTTTTGATATATTTGTAGTTAAGACTATTCTAGATGGATAGTACATGTCATTCCATTTTCAGTGGTATGTGGAACGTCACATAAATTCTCACAGCTAGAGATTTATGGCCATGTGAAGTTGGAAGAACCTCATGAGTCATCTAGAAGCCCCAAAAGGTCAAAGTAGTCAAAGTGTTTGTAAAAAAGAAATTGTTTAAATAATAAAGTGAAGTGATGAATGTACTATAAGTCAAATTGGATACAAAAGAAATTATTTAAATAATAAGTTTAATTTAGAAATTACTAAGTGGACAAGTGGTTAGAAGTGGGTTAGCCCTAAAATAAGGAAAGTGGGTTAAAATGATTAGAAGGTAATTTAAATAATAAAGTGAAGTGATGATTGTACTATAAGTCAAAGTGGATACAAAAGAAATTAATTAAATAATAAAGTTAATGGAGAAATTACTAAGTGGAGAAGTGGTTAGAAGTGGGTTAGCCCTAAAATAAGGAAAGTGGGTTAAGATGGTTAAAAGGTAACCCCTTAAGGAAGCTACATGAAAGTATAAATAAGAGGCAAGGTTCTCTCATTTTAATCACACCTGAGCATATTGAATATCTACAAGTGACTGAGGTAACCAAAGGATATCTAAGCCAAATTTCAAAGGGAAGGTGAAGTAAAGAAGGTCGAAATTCAAGGGAGGATAAATTATTTTGATGATTCTTTCTAAGGTATGTGATCATATACACCTATTCTATTAAATATTTATAAATCAGATTTGGATGATGAAATTGATGAAGAATTTTGGTTGAGGTACATGTTGGGTACATGGTTGAGACAAGTAGTTGATGAATTGGCACATACATGAGGTGTATAGTTGATGATGTTGGTACATCTTGATGAGTCATAGTTTATGTGTATTTGATGCATGATTGGTACATATTTGGTGCATGGTTGATGCACTCATTGATGGTACATGTTGAGGTATAGTTTGATGCATGGTTTATGCACTTGTTTATGGTACAGGTTGATTACAAGTTGTTTGGACATGTTATTGTGACAGGTTATTTGTACAGGTTTGGTACATGGTTGATGCATTTGTTTATGGTATAGGTTGAGGTACAAGTTCATGTATGGTACATGTTGGCATAGGTTATTGGTATAGGTTGATTACATGTTGATTGGTACAGGTTTACAGCACTATATCTCACAGTGATAGTGTGATAGCGGTTCCATCATTCTACTTATACATCGAAGCGGTTGGACGAGGCAAGGACAGGTGGTTTTATCCACCTTCCGGTTGTAGTCGGAGAACATAGGGGGTTGTATCCTCTTTTTGGTTGTATCCATAGAATTGGGGAGTTTGAGCTTCCCTCGGGTTGTAGCCTGAGAAACTAGGGGGTTGTAGTCTCCTTCTAGTTGTAGCCAGAGAATTGGGGAGTTGGAGCTTTCTTCAAGTTGTAGCCTGAGAAACTAGGGTGTTGGAGCCTCCTTCCAGTTGCAGCTGGAAAACAAAGGAATTTGGTGCTTCCAATGAATTTAATTCTTAAATACATATAAGAAAAAGCATTATGTGGTTTTCTGCCACTTTAGGTTTCCACGTAAAAACATTGGTGTACTGTGTATGTGTATGACTGCTCATTTTTTCATTGTTTATTTACTCTGCAACTATTGGATGATAATTCTACATTGATATAACACTTGAATTTTTTGGTTAAAAAGTATTATTGCTCTATTACTGATTTACCCACCCTCTCAATAATCCAACAATAATGTCCTATATCTATATACAAATCCTGATAACATTTTTTTCTAATGACATATTATAGTTAAATCATGTTGAAAGTGGTTAATTTTCCTAACTTCTCATTGTTGCATGGAAGGGAAATAACAATGAATCTTAGTAGGGTTATCTCACCTAAAGTCTTGGGGCACTCAGAGAATTATTTAATTATGGTTATTTTAAATATACTTTCCAAGGGTTTATTAATATTAGTTCATAGTTTCTCCTAGAATAAAATTGCATACTTTGAAGCTGACCAAATTATGATCTAATTTTGTGGAACTAGTAAAATTACTAATCCTTCCTATGAATTTAAAGGAGGGCTTGATGTCTCATGCCCATAGGATTTAATAACTATGGTTAGAACCACAATTGGGGGTCGATTGAGGAAGTATGGGACATGGTCAGTGTTGCTCTTCTTTTACTTGAGTGGAACTGTTGCAGGTTGGTGGACCACTTTTGATGGTGTTAACTCTATAACTTTCCCTATTTCTGCATGAATTTCAAAAGCCTATGATCAATTTGGATGATTGTTTCCTTCCCTAGAATGTAATGTTTCAATTGTTAGCATGCATGCACAATGGAGTACATCTCTTTGTCTTATGTGGATTATATATGAAAAACATTAGATAGTTTTTCACTGTGATAGGCCATCGGATACCCATGTTGAGTAAGGAATGCACCAATAAAATAATATGAAACATCTTTCTCAATATTAAATGGTTGTTTCAATTCTAGAAGAATAAGGTCTAGTGCTGAGAAAAGGAGGAATTCCAAATCCTCGAATCCTTTATGTTAGGGCATGGCCCAAAACAACTTGTAATTTTCTCCATGCTTGGTCACTTGTATTAGGGCCCAAGCAATATGAGAGAACCCCAAAACAAACCTGCGATAGAACTTGGCGATGCCCAAGAAGCTGCAGATATCAGTTAGTGTATTTGGCGCCATCCAATATTGAATGACTTGGATCTTGGTTGGATCCACATGAACACCCTGCTCACCCATGATGTATCCCAAATATTGTATTCTCTACATTCCAAAGGAATAATTCTCCAAATTGGCATACAACTTGTCTTGTCATAGGGTTCCCAAGACCTATTTAATGTGATTCAAATTTCTTTCCATGTTTTTCTAAAGATAAGGATTTCATTATGATATACGAACACAAAGGAATTTGTCAATGGCTGCAATATATCATCCATCATCTGCATCAATGTGGTCAGGGCATTATTCAAGCCAAAATTCATGACCAACCACTCGAAGAGACCTTATTTATACTTGGAGGTTGTCTTCCATACATCAGTATTCTCAATCAGAACTTGGTGGTATCCTAACTTCAAATCAAAATTACTAAAACATTTAGATCCCTTGAGTTGATCAAGAATATCATCAATCTGGGGGATGGGACACTAGTTTTTTATTGTGATATTGTTTAGGGATATGTAATAAATACAAAGTTATCATGTCCCATTATTCTTCTGTAACAGAACAATTGGGCTCCCATAAGGTGAGGATCTTGGTCTGATGTGGCCCTTAAGAATTAGTTCTTGGATCTGGCATTTGATTTTTTCATTCTCCATAAAATAATGCCTATATACAAGGCCATTAGGTAGAGGATAACTAGGTGTCAAATAAATTGAGTTCTTTACTTGACAGTGCAAATTCACCACAGTAGAAAAGGAAAACATGTCTTTGTTATCTTCTACTATCTTGTCCACTTGTTGTTGTTATGTAAAGAGACCTTGTGCAGAAGTTTTGGCGGTTACAGTCACCTTTTGTTCACCTTATGAATGGACCATAAAGAGGACAGATATATTATTATGGGAAACCACCTTTTGACACTGCTTCATGGAGATCAAAGAGACCACAATAGTTGGGACTTCCTATGATACATTGTAGAGATGACCTCCCAAATTAATAATGACACTATGGGACATAGATTCATAAAATGCATGATTCTTCCACATATATGGTTGACCTAAAAGAACATCACAAATCTAAAGGGGGTTAATATCACACAATACATCATCTTTGAATGGTTTTATTTTGTATTGCAGGTGACATTTCTAAATAATCTGTATGTCCCATCCCTGGCTAAGCCAACCGATGATGTATGGTTGAGGATGCAACATCGTTGTTAGGTTCAACTTATTAACAAACTCTATTGATATTAGGTTCTTTTGGATATCACTATCAACATTGAAATCGGTGGGAGTCCCCTTCACCCACATCTATGAGTGGAAGAGGTGCTTCCCTTCTTTAGTATTCTCTAGTTCCTATGGCTACACTTTTATGGTAGCAACGGTGATACTAGGTTTTGCATCAATGGTTTGTTTTCCCTTATTCAGTTATGAATCAAAGTTTGAGTCAACATTTTTCTCTAAGGATTTTATCTCAGCCAACAATATCTATTTGGAGAGACATCCATTAGTGTTTTTCCAAGGGATTTTATGGAACTCAAACCACTTTCATTGAGGAAAACATATGGCTAAGAAAATTCCAAAAGGCATGCAAAAGATACACTTTGTCATATTGAAGGAAATCTATAGCTGGCGACATCGATCCAACATTAGTCACAAGAGACTAATATGATCTTTGAGTATATTTTATACCATCCAATCATCTAAATAAAATTCAAGAAATTTTTGGATGAAGTCGCGGAATGCGGAAATCATAATCCGAGAAAACACTATTGGGGAATTCTTGAGCCCAAATGGAATGATGTTGCAAGAAAATGACCCCCACTCTATCGTGAAGGTAGTTTTCTTCTTATCCTCTTCTCCAATCCTTTCTTGGTGATATCCAAAAAAATCCATCGGTAAATGAATATGCTTCCCTGCCTGTGACCTAATATAAAACTTTGTCACTAAAAGGAGTTGGAAATGGGTCATGAACACATGCATAGTTCAAGATCCGATAGTCAATAAAAACCTTGATATCCTTCGTAGACATTTTAATCTGAATGACAATAGGGTTGATCCACTCAGCCTCATCCACTAAGAATATCAACCCATCGACAAGCATGTGATCAATCTCCTTATTGACATTTTCTTTGAATCTAGGGTTCAGACAGCATGGTCGATGCTTAAATGGTTTTTTGTTAGGCTTCAGTTCAATTCTATTTTCTCCTATATATCCCTTAATTCCCTTCAACTCCAAGAAGTTGGTGGGGAATAGGTCCTCATATTACCTCAACAGGGCCTAAATTTCATTCATGGTCTATTCGTCCCAGTAATCCCCTATAGAGGTTATCTTGGGATGCTTTGTACTACCTATATTAAAATTGCGATACTTCAAAGGGTCAATGTAGGAGATAATATAGCTTCAAGAAAAATGGTATCTTGAATAGTCCTAGTTCCTTCGTATTTTTTGATGGACATATGCCTAATATATTCTAAATATTCGGATCATCTGGGGTGATATAAACCTTACTATAGTAAATAGGTAGGGGTGCAAAGACACATTTGTTTGGCTCAAGATATGGGTGAAATCTAGAACAGGTAAATGATAGGTTACCTGGTATTGTTTCTAGAGGAGTGAATTCTTCAAGAGGAATGGTGATCATACTTTTGCTAAGGTTTGATGCCACTCCATTTGTTTCAACTTGATCAATTTTCTTCTCCAGTTTTGTTTCTTCCCATATTTTATCTTGTGACTTAGCCACATTGTTTTTCTCCTCTTCTTGTTTATTTTTTCTTTCCTAGGCTTAAACAACTAATTGTTCCTTTTCTTCATCTTCTTATCTTTTCTATGCAAGATACGCATCCAATTTTTCTTTAGCCTTTGTTTATATGTTATGTGTCTTCTCTTCAGCATCCTTCTTTGAAACTTGGTTCTTATCTATGTTTTTGTTTAGTCTGGCTTGTTTCTTTTCCAATTCTACTCTTTCCTTTACTGATATTTTTTTTCTACTTCGTCAACCTTTCTTGATCTCTCCTCAACTTTTTGCCTCTGTTGTCTTTCTTTGGTTTCCTAATTCTCCTTATCTTGTTGTATTAATTCCATAATTTTTTTATTTTATCTCAACCCTCTCTTCATCCTCATCCTTTTGTATTTTCTCTTTATCTAGTTCATTTGGTAGCTTGTCTAATAATTTCTCAAAAAATATAGCTCCCCTGAAGAGATCCTTTGCAAAGTCATCTTGATGAAAAAAATATTGGGTGAACTTGAATGCCTTTGTATGTTCATATACTACATTATGAGTTTCATGTCCTTTTATACTCCCTCTACACAAACATAGTTTTCTTAAAGCTTCAGATTCCTTTTCATCATGTGGTTTATTTGATATAGTTTTCCTACCTATATGAAGTGGGAATATCGACTAGTACTTTTTTTATTCTTATAATTAGGTAGTGACTCCCTTCTCAATTGTTTGATAGGATATTTATATCATTAATATATTATCGAGCACATACTTCGGTAGTATATGAGGTGTCCCAATGGCTCCATATATCCTGACATAGGTATAGTACTTCTTTATGTACCAGTCTCCTATCTCCCTTAAAGCATTGATATCCCCTTGGGATATTTTGTGTGGATAAAATCCAAAAATGACTTTGTACAAAGGGGCCAGAAAGTAATCACAAATTTTTTATATATGTTCTTTATAATTGACATCCCACAATTGTGAGAAATATACATGAATCGGAAGTTGTCTTGGGTCCCCACTCCAATTAAAGGTGGGAAAGTTATGAGTAACACAAATAGCATTAATTAAATAAGTTTTCAAATAGAAGCAAGTTTTTTTCATACCTTGGGATTCTTGAGTTGAACTAATGATGGTGAAGGCTAAAAAAATTTCCCAATTGAAATATTTTTCAGTTTTGACCACTATGTAAGCCAGTGGAAACCACTCCAATATGAAATGTGTACCGGTTTCTTCATCGTACTGTCTGCATATCATAATTTTTGGTAGTCTGTATGGTCCCTGTAGATACATTGCAAAAATATATCTCTCTTCTTCCTTGAATAGTCTTTCCTCTCTGACAAACCAATATTCCATTATCCCTTCTAAGTCTTTATGCTTGACTCCAATTTTTTCCATAAATGATCTCCAATGACAAGACAGGACTAGGATACAATGACAGTTTGAAGACAAAAAAACAAGAGAAGGAAGATGAAAATGATGAAACCAACACTCCAGAACAAGTTGAACAATAAGATAGAAGACTAGAATTCAGAAGGAATGAGACATCAAGAATATCCTCTCCCATCAGGTATGAAAGAAATCATTATGAAGGAAACTAAAGAAGAATATATTGTGAACCAAGATGGATCACACCACAAAGATCACTTACGCCCAAGTATCAAAATTTATTTCTTGGACATTGTAATACTTGTGGAAATTTTGGACACAAGGCAATCAATTGTAGAATCAATTAAAGGAATAAGTACGCAAGCTATATGAATGGTGAAAATAGTAGATATGGAAATGTTTGTAGACCTATCAACAAACATTATAATCCATTTGACCCATTAATGGATCAAAACATTGTATGTTACAAGTGCAATAATCTTTGTTACAAAGCATGAGATTGCAGAGAGATGAAGGAAGATAATCGTATGCCAAATGTCCTTATACCAACTACAACATGGAAAAGGAAAGAAATTACACACAATGAAAACTGTCGAATAGAATTGGTCACTAAAGAATGCAAAGAAGAAGATGAATTGTTCATAGGCAGTGGGTGCTCATCTCATATGACCGGAGATCAAAGCAAATTTGTCAACTTGAAGAAAAAGGGTGGAAATGTTTCATTTGGAGATGACTCATCTACCAAAATACTTGGAAAAGGAACTGTAAAGATTGGAAGTGAAAATGTAAAAGTAGGAAAAGTCTTATTGGTTGAATATTTGAAGCATAATATCCTCAGTGTCAGCAAAATATGTGATCAAATATACACTCTTACAATTGAGTCCCAAAAATGTAAAATCAGCGAAAATAAATCAGGAATATTGGTTGCAACTGCAACAATAAGACCAAACAACATATACATCCTAGACATGAAGAAGAGAGAGAAGACAAAAGCCACACAAAAGGATTCCAACGAAGAAAAATTCCCAAAGAACAAAAATAAAGATGAAGTATTATTGAGTGCCACATGTTCAGGGGGAGCAGCCCCAAAGAAGAAGGTCACTTTATGCCATTGAACTCATGGGGAGAAACCCCACCCTTTTCCATTGATCTCAAAGGGGGAGAGAAATTGGGATCATGATGATAGGGGGATCATGAGTGTTGCCATCAATGACAAAGGGGGAGATTGTTGGAAGATTGGTTTTTTTCATTGATGTCAACCCTAGCCATTGGTTTTGGACCCCAAGATTGATGAAGGTATTTGGACATGAAGGACAGTGCACATGTAGATACAACACCCATGGATGGATAGTATGCATCATGTTGTTTTCGGTGGTAGGTGGCATGTCACATGGATCCTCATGGTTGAGGAGAAATGAATTTTTGAAGATGACAAACTGAATTGAAGAAGGAAGTATAGGTCGACCCTGGAGATAATTAAAGAAAAGAATTACAAAATAAGAAAGTGTCAGGTCTGCCCTAATGTTAAAAGGAAGTGACATAAAGGGTATAAATACATCTCATTAAACATTCATTTTTTAGCACACACAAGTTTTTTAATGAACAAGGAGATATAAGTTGAATTTCAGAGGAAATATGAAGTAAAGAAGGTTGAATTTCAAGGGAGGATGAAGTCTTTTGGTGATGTGTTCTAAGGTATGTTATTTACAGGTCATCTTGCCATTTTCATTATAACATTTTTTATAGAATGATTCAAATGGTGAAATTTGTATACTATTGAGAAGACATATCTAGGTACCTGTGGTAAAAATTTCAACTCTTTATTCGCTATAATGTTGGAGACACACTCTGTGGAAGATAGGGTTTTTGACTAGTCCTGAAGCTAGTCATAAATAGGTGTTCTAGGTAAAACATTCATAATGTCTTCATAGAGAATCCAAATGAAGTGAGACCAATTGCATTGGAAAGAGTACGGGATGTAGTTTCCTATGTAATAATTTTTTAGTCTTATGTTAAATATTGAGTGCGGGGCATGTTGTACAAGTTTGCTCTCCTGAATCAACCAGAATTGAATAAGGGCTACCATTTTCTCTATAACTCCTTTTCTGGGAGGATTCAAGGAGTGAAACTTGGAGGATTTTCAGAGAATACATTGAGTTATATTATCTACAGGATCAGATTATTCTAAGAAGTGAATAATTGTAGAAGTTGAAGAAGTCTCAGGAAGCATTATCAGGTTCTATGTGATGGTTGGTTGATGGTGATGATTTAATGTAAAGTTTTCTTATCTCTCATATATTTTTGGGTGGAAGGAAGGGGAAAGGATGGAGAGGTGAAACCTATCTTGATATTGGAGGATTGTATATTCCTTTTGGAGGTTTATCCCTCCCTTTATATTTGGAAGTTGTAGCTACCTTTGGAAGTCATTACTTCCCTTGAACAATAACTATTGGTTATTTCTCATATATTGTGCATGGTGTATTGTAGTGTATTGGTGTATCTCTTATACTAGTGTTCATTGCTCATTGGATATAATTGAATATATAATCTTGTTGAATTATAAGTTGAAATTTTTTTTAAATTGTACTTGATATTGATTCACCCCCCTCTCAGTATCAACAATCGGGTGCATACTTCGGTAGTATATGAGGTGTCCCAATGGCTCCATATATCCTGAAATAGGTATAGTACTTATTTATGTACCAGTCTCCTATCTCCCTTAAAGAATTGATATCCCCTTGGGATATTCTATGTGGATAAAATCCAAAAATGACTTTGTACAAAGGGGCTAGAAAGTAATCACAGATTTTGTATATATGTTCTTTATAATTGACATCCCACAATTGTGAGAAAAATACATGAATCAGAAGTTGGATTGTGTCCCAACTCCAATTAAAGGCGTGAAATCTATGAGCAACATAGATAGCATCAATTAAATAATTTTTCATATAGAAGTGAATTTTTTTCATACCTTGGGATTCTCGATCTTGACTAATGATGTTGAAGCTAAAACAATTTCCCAATTGAAAGCTTGTTCGGTTTTGACCACTATGTAAGCCAACGGAAACCAATCCATTATGAAATGTGTATCGGTTTCTTCACCATATAGTCTACATATCATAATGTTTGGTAGTCTGTATGGTCCCTCTAGGTACATCATGAGAATATATCTCGATTATTCCTTGACTAGACTTTCCTCTCTGACAAACCAATATTCCATTATCCCTTCGAAGTCTTTATGCTCGACTCCAAAGTTTTCCAAAAATGATTCATCCAAGGATATTGTAGGTTTTTTGGTTGTGTACATAATTGTAATGTTGTCTACCTTTATATATGTGATAGGAACCTTAGATGCATTAAGTATGGTAGTTGTATCATTTTGTATGTGGTTGAAGGACCACCATGCAACATAATTATAAGGAAAAAGCATGGGGCGAGCGGCCACAATGTGGATATCTCTCTTTCTAATATTCTTATATTCATTGATATCATTGTCATCGAAAGGATATTCCTCATTCTGGAAGATGTGATATATCTCACTATACCTTGCATAGTTTTCCCTTTTGTCACAACAATTTGTGTCTGTAATGTTGATAGAGTCTAGACCAGAAATAGGGACAATCCCAACAACCACTTGGATTGTTTCCTTCCTATTCTATACTCAAGACATTTTTTCATCTACATGTGCTACAAGACATAAGACCAAAATTAATGTACTTTGGAATAGATTGCAGAAAGTATCATCTTCAAAACAAATAAAATGTGTACTTGTTTGCTTGAGATTTTAGAAGACACTTGGATTTACCTAGATTATCACAATAGAAACATTTACACTTGCACATGTTTCAAAGGAAAAGTAATACATTGATTATGACTTGATGCAGTTGTTTTATTTTGAAAATTTCCCCCAAACCCTGTGTAATAAATGTTAAGCGCATTATAGCATTGGCTTGGTCAAAGATGTACAATCCTCCATTAATTTCTTCGAAAACAACTTTGTGTTTTTTACCGTCGACGTATATTCTAGGGTATCGATTAGAGGGGACAAAGGATTTCCAATCATATTATCATCAGGAATAACAAAGAAGATTGTTTGGAAGCATATAAGTGTGATGGTATCTTCCAATTGTTAGACAATTGGTTGTCATTGATGTCAACCCTTGGAGAAATTCAGAATCCATAGATATGTGGTTGATATTGATGGTGAGTTAGTTGTCATTGATGGAGTCGTTGATGTTAGTGGATGTGATTGGTGCATTTGATGAAGTCTACATGAAGCCTCAGAGGTGTGGTTATGGTACCCGAATTTGGTTGAGGAATATGGACATGAATGGCAGTGTAAATGCATGTAAGACACTCATACATGGATAGTCATTGTCCTGTCATTTCCGGAGATAGGTGGTATTTCATGTGGTTCCTCATGGTTAGGGGGATATGGGCTTGTAAAGTTAGAAGCCCCAAAGAATGGTCAAGAATCCCCTAATTGGTTACACATCATTATTGAGAGGGTAAAGTGGCTGTGACAAGAAATTACTAAAATCCCTAAGATTAAGGAAAGACGTTACCATGAAAATGTATATAAACACCTCAAGGAGTCTCTCATTTTTATAGACACACTTACATTGAATATCTATCTTGTGATTTTTATGGTCTATTATTTTTGTCTATTAGTGAATCTAACGACGATTTTGAGGCAGCAGATAAAGTGCGAGGAAAGAGAAAAAAATTTGGAGTTGCAGAGTGTTGGGGTTTCTTTGCAACCCCAATTAGGCATGCCCTCATGGGTCATCTTGAGGGTGTCACACAAAGCACCCCCGTGGGTTTCCTAAGTGACATCATGTGAGGCCCCGCATGATAAGAAATCTTAGTCCCACGAGGCTAAGGAAATTTTGGGGAAATTTTGGTACCAGGTTGTTGAAGGTTATTGAAGAGTTACAAGTCAGTGTTACAGTACAACAGGTCACATGTATGATTATGTTATTATATATTATGTTTGGTAATGGTATGGTACATTCTTGAGAAACATTTTTTGTTGATGCATGGTACGTCTTGATGATATTGGTATGGTACATTGAGTAGTAGCAAATCTTGGTTGTATTGGTATCTTGGTATCTGGTTTAGTTGCATGGTGATGATGCTATGGTACATGTTTGAGACTCATTCTTGGTATACTCTTGAATCATTGGAACATGGTGTATGGTTGACATTGATATTGATACATTATTGAGGATTACACTTGGTATATGATAACACATGTATGAGATACATATCTTGGTGATGTTGGTACTTGGTTGAGGTACACCATTGATAGTACTTGCTTGATATATCCTATGGTACATGGTGTATGTAACAATTGAGTGATGGATAGAACCCTTCCTAGCTCAGATGAGGAGTGTGAAGAGGCTGATGAAGAAACATTACCGAAAGGACCACTAGCCATCCCCTTTTCAACAATTCTATATGATGCACAAATATCTGGTAAGCAGTTTAGGGAAGTCCCCACTTATGATTTTCATTTCAAAAAGTCGAGAACAAGTTCTCCTACCAAACCAGCAAGTGAACCAAATATCATTGAGGATACACCTCTGTCTTAACTTCCACCCATGTCTCATTTGATTCCACCACTATTGATATTCACTACCTCACCTCAAGTTTGCACCAAGAGCTCGTTCATATCATTAACCATCTCTCTGCCTCCTATCATCCATATTCTAGATGACCCGCCCAAGAAGGTCCAATCTACTACCATTGTTAAGGAAGGCCTTGGTTATAAAAATGGTAGAACCATCCATCACTCCACCTCAAATCCTCCATCCCCAGCCCAAACACAAACAATGACATTTGAGCATGTTGATCCTTTTATATTACCTATCAGCATTATCACTACTCCACTCATGGTTGTTGTACCCCAATTCTTCCAAGCCCCAGATCATCTAGGCAAAGGCCTAGAGATTGTCTCCAGTCCTCAACTAGATACATAGCCTGAAATGCAAGTCTATATGGATGTGGACACCTTCATTGACCTCTTCAATGGCCAAGACGAAACCCATTCTGCACAGCGCATAAATTATTTAAAGGAACAAGTTGTTCCAAGTTTGAAAAACCCACAACAAAGTCTTTCTCTACTAGATCTATGTCTGGAGAAACAATGGGTTTTCGCCACACTACCACTGTAATACCCCAAGGCCAAGCCACTGTGAAATGTGATGATGTTTGTAGGCTCATGAGCCAAGTAATTATAAGCTGGTAGGATTATGTGTTTATTAGGCTAGAGAGCCTAGATGCTAAGGCCAGTGGGCCTAATTTTGTATATGTAATTATGCATATTACTAATAAAATACATCGTTGTGTGTAGATCGACCATGAAGAAAGAGTTATGGGGGACTAATATCCACTCAGTAGGGAAAGGGATGGGGCTGAGAGGCTAGGAAAGAGTGGCTAAGATTGAGGTTCTAACCCAAGGGGATATTATAATGTATTCCTGAAAAATACTAAAGTTGGGAAATAAACCCAGTTATCCTAAGTTCCTTTGGGGAGAGGAATAAGCTCCAAGTGGAGAGGAGCATGCTCCTGGAGAGCCAAGTGTCACCCAGGATGCATGCAGATTTATGTGGGAAGTTCCATCATTGTTGGATTCACAAACCATTCTGACCACATTTATGGGGAGCTTGTTCTCACCATTTGTGGCTCTCTCTTGATCTTCCAGGCTGACCATTCTCACCATTTTTTTTCTTTCTCACTCTCAGCATTCTGACTGGCTTAGCCATTTTAGTTTTCCCGGTGAGTTCATCCTGAGGGTTCTGTCCATCCCGTGTGCATTTCACGCATGCATAGAACAAGAACGCAGCTAGAGTCATTTCTGCCTTTGTGAACCTTGTAATTTTTTTATTTGTCCCCTTGCCTTACTTGATTTTGGTGGTTTTGGATTGAAGAGGTGGGTTTTCAGGCCCATGGTTGAAGAGGAAGGTTTCCAGGCTCGTGGTTGAAGAAGAAGGTTTTCAGGCCTATGAGAAACTCTCTCCAGGTGAGATATTTTTCCAGGAAGTGATTTATCCTGGAGGGAGTCCAACACCAGCTACAAAACTCTGAGAATTATTGATCTGGCATATTGCTGAAGCCCTAGAAGGGAAGTGGAATAGCTAATGCACTGTGGAACAGTGAAGGTGCATATTCCCGGGGTGCGACAGGCATGTGGGGAATGAGATTCTGTGAGCATTGGGTGTAAGTAGGCTCCTTGGAGAGAATCCTTCCAGTTGCATTGTTCATTTTCCCATAGCCTATGCATTTTCCCATAGCCTGTGCATTTTCCCGTAGCCTCAGCCTAGGTCTAGGATTCCTTTTCCCTAGGTGGAGTTTAGTCCCAGCTCGGGGGTGACCCACTGTTGAGCGTGATGAGAAGCATGGTCTAAGGCTGGGAGGTTCATTGAAGGTCTGCACATAGTTGGTGGTCATCTATTAAAAGATAAGTACCAAATATATGTTCTCTTTATGATGTGTATCTTGTACATGTCTTATAATGTTATAATAATTCTCTGTCTTTATTTCACGTATGTATTACTGTCGCTTCCGCATGAATATGTGTATGAAAAAAATGTTGTATCTATTGAAAACTTCATCATATATATGTGTGTGTGTGTGTGTATCAAAGAAGATAATTAAAAGATACAGTCGTTAGGTATCATTTCCCGGCAGAGGTTTGGTGGTTGGGGATGATACAAAATGGTATCAGAGAAGGAAGATGTTTCCACTGTGGCATTGCCCAGCCTTTGGGGTGGCTGGGGACATCAAAAAATGGTATTAGAGCCATGGTTTCGAAACTGAGCCTGAATGGGCAATGTTAGTGGTTAATGAAACAAAGGTCTCAGAGTGAATTGTTGTCAAGAGGGACAAATTTGAACCTCAGAGCGTCCTTGGGTGCCAAGAAGGCATCGTGTGAACATTAGGACTATGTTCAGAAGCTCAAGAAGCATAACGGCTTAGGGAATGGAAACAGAGAAAGAAGCCACAACCACCATTGTGTTGGGTCATGAGGTTTGAAACTAAGCCATGGGATCTGTTCGGGAGAAGGAAGATCTGTCACAACCATCAGATCTGGAGAAAAGTGCATCAAATTTAACCCCTAAGTACTTCGGACTTTGTGACTTTGGTGAAGTTTACATGTTATAGAACAGAAAGGGGGTGAACTCCAAAGTTTCGAAGTCCCAGAATGGATCTACACCGTAGATCTGGGGAGAAGTTCTTAACCGTTGGTTTTGGCCGAAGATAGATCAAGCCAGGAGAAAGTGGTAAGGCACAACAGTGATAAAAGTAGATCTCAACCATCAAATCTTTTCATGGGTGGTTGTGAGCCATAGATCTCATAGAAGTTCTTAAGTTCGACATTCGGGAGTTCAACATTTGGGAGTTCAGCGTTCAGGAGAAACGAGGTGTGCTAAGGTGAATTATCCCGAAGTCCTGAATCTTGAAGTCCGAAGTGATGTGACATTTTGACATCACCAGTGATGATGTGGACACATGGGATGTGTGCCACATGTCAGTGAGTTAAGAACCTTTGGAAGAATGAAATGTTAGTTAGAATGTGACACGTTTCACCCATCTGATTGGGCCACGTGTCTGCTTCTAGTCTTTCTCCGTGTGGCACTCTCCTGAGGCGATTAGTGGGGCCTCGATGATTGCAGAGGAAGTGTGGCACCACATCCTGAAGTCTGAAGAATTGACACTTCAAAAGAAATGATTCATGAGAAAAGTGGGAGGAATAAATCCATAAAGTCCCGTAGCATCGAAGTGGCGTGGCATGATGATTTCACCTAGGATGACATGGATCTAACCTATCCTACCACATGTCACCTATTTTGTGCCTTTGATAGGCCTTTAGAACCAATTTTGACCTGAAACATGTTGCTCTTCAGTGGAGCCATGTGTTACCACCATAATGGAATGACAGCAGAGATAAGGAAAACCACCGAGTTTGGAAACTCGACGTTCACAGGAAATGTTAGAAGAAGTTGTGAAAATTGTCGAAGTCCAAAGCATCGAAGCTTCAAAGAGACACTATTTCAGTAATTTGTCAATTCGACATTCAGGGAAATCACAGAGAGATGAGGTAGAAACATCATAAGTCTGAAGTTCCAAATTCAAGAAGCACAGGAATGGCGTGGCCGCTGATTTCACCTAGGGTGATGTGGAACACTATACGCATGCCATGTGTCCATTTGTTTCATGCATTTGACAATTCATTTGTGCCAATGATAATATGACATGCATCAACAATCGATTGGGCCATGTGTCACCTCTGTATTGTTGACACATAGCACCCCGGGTGCACCATACTAAGTGGACCCCAGGAAGTGCGGAAGTTCAAAATTTGGGAGAAATTATGTATGATGTTTCAAGAACCCAAATTTTTGAAGCTCGAAGTCCTGAAGTATGGGATAAGAGCCATATTAGTAAGAACATATTTATATCCTAAGGTCACATGGGTTTTGGGTTGAAAATAAAGGGGTTAATGCCTGAAAAACTACTTTAAAGAAAGAAAAGGGCTTAGGAAGGAAGTCGTGGGGTGTTGATTGTTTGGACTTGCATCAAAAGTGGTAAAGAAAGTCTAGGAACCTTATGAGTGGGTCCAGCGAAGGTCCAAGAGTTGTTTTGGCTCTGAGAAAGGAAAATAATTGCGCATGGATTGCATCATTGAAAAGACAATTTTTAATTATCCATAATGTTCTGCTCAGGATTCAGAATTGAACATGGAAGTAGCCATTGGAAAGGATTTGAATAGTAGAATATAATTTTTCATCCGGAAATTGGATCTGAACAGTTAATTTCTTAGAAAAATAGTAGAAAATAAGTCTAATATATTAATGAATCAGAATGGTTCATGTTTCCATGAGATTATTAAGAATAGTTAGCCTGGAAAAGTTATGTTGGTTGCACATTTTTGTTTTTGCAGAATTAACAGTTGTTAGATCAGAGTCAGCATAGAGTGTAGAAGTGATGGATGATACTCAGGAAGTCTTCAGTCAAGAAGATGAAAATACAGGGTTGATTATCCAGTTGGAAAGGGAAGGAACTAACTCCAATGGACATGGGGAAATAAGGGAGGAAGACATAAATCTAGCCGAGACCCTCAAAAAAATGCAGGCAGATGTCCAGATCCATGAGGATTATAATTAGAGGATTATGAAGGCTAAGGAAAAATAGGAAGACTTAAACATGAAGTTAATTCAGAGCCTGGAAAGAATTGAAAAGAATTTGGATAAGGAGAGTGGCTCCAACAAATCAGGAAGGCATAGGACCCCTAAGAAGAAAGGAATGTCAAGGAGTGGTAGCATACATCACCATTGCTCCCAAAATCATTCCCATAGGAGAGAACATATTATCCCAAGTCCATCCCCTGTCAGGAAACATAGGAGGTCTGGGGTGGATGAGTTGAAAGGAGAAATGAATAAGATCAAACCTCCTAATTTTGATGGAGAGCATAAGAAGGATGAATATGTTGAGACATGGTTGTTAGGCATTAGGAAGTACTTCGAATTGAATAACTACTCTTCTCATGTAGAGGGAAGAATTGCAATCTATCAGCTTAAAGGAAAGGCATCCATGTGGTGGGATCAGCTGGTGCAAATACATCACCTCAGGGAGAAAAATGTGACTTGGAAGGAATTCAAGAGACATTTTGAGAAGAAATACCTAACCAAGAGGTATTATGACAAAAAGATGAAATATTTCTTCGAACTTAAACTGGGAACCATGGATATTGATGAGTATGAAAGGAGATTCTTAGAGTTATTGAAGTATGTCTCCTTCATCAAGGATGAGATAGTGAATATTCATAGGTACATGAGTGGGATGTCATCTTTCATCGGCGATAAAATCCAATATGGTGATCCCAAGACTCTGGAAGAAACTATAAGGACAGTGAAATGCTTATACGATCAGCAAAAAGGAAAGTTCAAGAAGGAACAAAGGCAGAAGGGAAACAAGCCTCCATTTTTCAAAAACGATATTCAAGGACACCCATCTTTTAGAGAGAATAGAATGGTTGAGGTAGGTGGGAAAATGTCAAGGCAGGCACCCATTCAATGTTGGGGTTGTAAAGGAGACCACAAGTATAGATATTTTTCTCACAAAAATGAAGAGGTGAGACAGCACCTAAGAATGCGATAGAGGTCATATCCTTCATGGGTCTCGCTGGCTATTACAGAAGGTTCATTGCAAGGTTTTCGATAATAGCTCACCCAATCACTTCCTTGCAAAGAAAAGGGGTAAAGTTTCAATGTACAGAAGAATGTGAAAAGAGCTTCTAGCAATTGAAGCAGCTGCTAACCAGTGCTCCAATTCTGAAAATTGCATATCTAGATGAATATTTTTTGGTTTGCACAGATGCATGCAAAGAAGGACTTGGTGGAGTCCTTATTCAGAACAGATTTGTGATATGTTTCGAGTACAAAAAATCAAAAGAGAATGAAAGGCTCTATGCCACTCATGATTTAGAGTTGGAAGCCATAGTGCACGCTTTGAAGAAGTGGACACACTAACTAATGGGAAAGAGGTTTGAGCTAAGGAAAGACCATAACGGTCTGAAATATTTGTTTGATTAGCCTACTTTGAATGTTAGGGAAAGTAGATGGTTGGAATTCCTCTATGAGTATGACTTTGATATTAAGCACATCAAAGGAAAGGAGAACAAAGTGGTTGATGCACTCAACAAGAGAGTGCATGAAATGAATGCTACATCCATTAGCATGTATCATATGGATCTTAAAGACAGAATTTCTGAGGTTGCAAAAGTTGATTTTCAGTACATGAAATCGGTAACAAAATTGCAGCAAGGTAAAATGCAGCAGAAAGATGAAAATTATGAATTGGGAATTGATGGAATTCTCTTGTACAAAAATGGAGTTTATATACCCAATTCTCTTGAATTGAGGAGTGTGATTTTAAAATAAATGCATAATGTGCCTTATGTAGGACACCCATGATATCAGAAAATAGTTTTAGCAGTCAAGAGCCAATATTATTGGCCAGGACTAAAGAGGGAGATTGTTGAATACATAGCTAAATGCTTGGAGTGTCAACGGTTCAGGGTTGAGAATAGGCACCCAGCTGGGTTGTTTCATCCATTACCCATTCCTCAGTGGAAGTGGGAAGTGGTGAAAATGGATTTCATCACAGGATTTCCCAGAACAAGCAATCAACATGATGCAAACATAGTGGTGGTGGAAAAGCTTACTAAAGCTTCCCATTTCATTCCTATGAAGGTTACTCACAAGGAAACCATTGTTGTTGATATTTATATGAGGGAAGTAGCATGCTTGCATGGCATTCCAAAGACAATTGTGTCTGACAAAGACCCAAATTTTACCTCAAAGTTTTGGAGAGGATTATTCAAAGGGTTCGGAACAAATCTGAACTTTAGCACAGCCTATCATCATGAGTTTGATGGGAAAACAGAAAGGGTGAACCAAGTGATAGAGGATATGTTAAGGATGTATGTGATGGACAAACCATCTAAATGGGAAGATTATCTACACTTGGTAGAATTTTCTTACAATAATGGGTATCAAGCATCACTGAAGATGAGCCTATTTGAGGCACTTTATGGCAGAAAGTGAAACACCCCAATAATCTTGGACAACCCATCTAATAGAGAAATAATTGGGCCAGAGTTGCTTAAGGAAATGGAAGAGAAAATGATGAAGATTAAATAGCATTTGAAGGTTGTCCAAGATAGGCAGAAAGGATATGCTAAAAAGAACAGAACTCACATGGAATTTAAAGTGGGTGATCATGTTTTCTTGAAGGTGAAAGCCAACAAAAGTTCCCTGAAGTTGGGAAACTGTTCCAAGTTGTCAACCAGATATTGTGGGTCGTTTGAAATCCTAGAGAGGATCAGTCCAGTAGCTTATATGTTTGCATTGCCTTTCTATACATAATGTATTTCATGTGTCTTTGATTAAGAAATATATACGTGATGCTAATCATGTTATTGATTTGAATGTGATTCAGGTGGAGAAAGAAATCACTTTTCAATTGCATCTGGTATGCATTCTGGACCAGAAAATCAAACAGCTCTGGGATCAAGCCATAGGGATTGTAAAGGTCCAATGGACTTGGTACTGTCCTGAGGACGCAACATGGGAGCATGAAGATGCTATGCAGGAAAAATACCCACATCTTTTTGAATATTTTGAAAATCTTGTTGATATTATGTAAATGAGTTGCACTGAGGACAGTGCAAAAATAAGGGGAGGGGATTGTAATATCGCAAGTTCGAGACCCTGTGAAATGTAATGACGTTTGAAGGCTAGTGATCCAAGTAATTATAAGCTGGTAGGATTATGTGTTTATTAGTCCAGAGAGCTTATATGCTAAGGCCAGTGGACCTGATTTTGTATATGTAATTATGCAGATTATTAATAAAATACATCGTTGCGTGTAGACCGACCACGAAGAAATATTTATGGGGGACTAAGATCCATTGGGTAGGGAAAGGGATGGGGTTGAGAGGCTAGGAAAGAGGGGATAATCTTGAGGGTTTAACCCAAGGGAATATTATAATGTATTCTTGAAAAGTACTAAAGTTGAGAAATAAACCCAGTTATCCTAAGTTCCTTTGGGCAGAGGAACAAACTCCAAGTGGAGAGGAGCATTCTCCTGGAGATCCAAGTGTCACCCAAGATGCATGTAGATTTATGTGGGAATTTCCATCATTTTTGGGTTTCATGAACCATTCTGACCACCTTCCTGAGGAGTTAACTCTCAACATTTGTGGCTCTCTCTCGATCCTGCAGGCTAACCATTTTCACCATTTTTTTTTCTTTCTCCCTCTCAAAATTCTTATCGGCTTGGCAATTTTGGTTTTCCCCACAAGTTCATCCTGAGGGTTCTATCCATCCCTTGTGCATTTCATGCACACACTGAACAAGCATGCAACTAGAGTCATTTCTTCCTTTGTGAACCATGTAATTTGTTGAGTCATCCCCTTGACTTACCTAATTTTGGTGGTTGTGGATTGAAGAGGTAGGTTTTTAGGCTCGGGGTTGAAGAGGTAGGTTGTCAGGCCTGTGGTTGAAGAAGCAAGTTTTCAAGCCTATGAGAAACTCTCTCCAAGTGAGAGAGTTCATTGGGAAGTGATTTCTTTTGGAGGGAGTCTAGCACCAGCTATGGATCTCTAAGAATTCCTGATTTGGCATGTTGTTGAAGCCCTGGAAGGGAAGTGGAGCAGCCGATGGACTGTGGAATAGTGAAGGTGCATATTCCTGGGGTGGGACAGGCATGTGGGGAATGAGAGTCTGTGAGAAATGGGTGTAAGTAGGCTCCTTGGAAAGAATCCTTCCAGTTTCATTGTGCAGTTTCTCGTAGCCTCATCCTAGGTCTAAGATTCCTTTTCCCTGGG
>ML781711.1:65509-77107 GCA_009831015.1 Picea engelmannii
ATCCAACTACTATGAGTAGATATTTGTCTTCTTGTGATACACCTCAACTTTTGTATCTTTTGAGGACTTTTGTAGATCAGCTAGAACGAATATTTTCTATTGTAACACTGGAAAATGAATACTTAGTAAAAAAACCTGACAAGTTGAAAGAGAGACTTACTTCAGCTAACACAACAACAACTTACGAACAAGGCATGTGAGAAATCATTGAGTCCATCGTTGAAGCAGTGTCTAGCAGGCTCAATGACACTTGGCATACCTTTTGTAAGTTAGTTCCTAACCTCCCAAAAAACCCCGACCATGTTACACCAGTATCCATAGTTGAGATTATCATTGAGGCATGGACCCATGTAGCAGATAAGTCTCACAACCTTCAGCAGCAACTGGAGGCTATTCAGTTAAATGAATGAGAGAATCCCAAGGATATGTTGGAGAAATTATCAAAAGTTGTTGCAGAGAGCAATGTTGTGTGTAGTTATTTACATCAACAAGCTACAGAATGTATTCAACTCTTAGAGCTAGTTAACGGCTGGGTTGTTCTACTGGAGCGTCATACTAAACCAATGGAGGAAGTATGAGCCCAAATCTGATAAATGAACTAGGAGGTGAATTTGACCACCGATCCCATTGAGAAGAGTGCTAAATTTGTATAAATCCAACAAGTCAATGAACACATGGATGCTTTGTATGAAACCAATTAGGTTGCGAAGAAGGAACTTTTATGAGTTCAAGCTTGATGCAATGGTAGAATCTGAATGGAAAACATTGATGGATACAAAGCCCTTAGTCCTAGATGTCAATGCAGGAAAAGAATTCATTGTGTGAGCATTGATCCGACTGCGAAAGCAAGAGAATTTATCTGGTTACGAAAGTGGGAAGATCGCATCAATTAGTACGATAGTTTCAGGCATCAGGCAATCTAAGTCATCCCTTAATTAGACCCTCCATTTGAGGGAGGCCGGAGAGAAGAGATGAATATTTGACTCAGAATGATTCAAGGTTTGTGGTCGGGGTCTGTTGGACCCTCCATTTTTGGAGAAGACTCAATTTTTTTCTGAAATATCATAGTATTATGGGAAAAGAAGAGAAAACTAGTGAAAGGCTACGACTAGCAGAAAATAGAGAAATGTAGCGGAAATCCAATGAAAATTAATGTGTCAAAATTAAAGTATGGAAAGAATACATGAGACATCTAGATGGAATATTTGAAGAATATAGAACATTTGAGAGAATGCAAGAAGAAGGAAGAATTAAGAAAGCACAACACAAAAATGAAGAAAGAAATAAGCCCGCAGAAAAACTTGATATCGAGGATTTATGTAATGTGTTGGGATTAAGTTAGTTGAGGATTAGTTGGTTGATGAGTAATTCTATTTTTTTATGTGAATCGTTATCGTTCTTGTGAATTTTTTTTTCTTTCTAGCTATCGATTGTTGTATTGATTTCAGAGGTATGAATATTGTAAACGCTTTTTGTGATCATACCAACTGTCGGAAAACCATGTACTGAGTTTATAGTTGATATTCTCTTCTATGTACAAGATGGAAATGAAAATCTATATTAGATGTTATGAAATGGTATTAATATAAGAGATGATTGGACCCCTAAAATTTTGATAAATGGTGTATGTATCTTGATGAATTTTGTATGCTTGTTTTGCGCAAGTCGTTGTTATGCATCTTGGATATCTTCAATATGTACATGTCATTGTTAATCTGTTTGGTTACTTTACTTTCTATAGATATATTCATGTATGAAGTAGGCACCATTGTATGTTCTATGCAACTCCATTTATATTGTTTCTGCCTTTTTTACCATCCCATCCCCATGATTGATTAGTTGGGTTTTTTTCTTCCCACCACTAGATTCTCTTCAACCCTGCTCCATTTCACATAAATCTCGAAAGTGCTTCAGTTGAGACATCCTTCCCTTGAGAAAGGTTGAATATGTCAGTACTCTAGACTGTAGTGGTGCCTTTGTTGGAAAATTCTGAGAACCCTAGTCTCCAATCATTTTCCAACATGCATATCCCCCATTTGTCAAGGGTTCAGGGGTTGGAGAGGTAAATGATAGGTTACCTGGTATTGCTGCTAGAGGAGTGAATTCTTCAAGAGGAATGGTGACCATACTTGTGTTATGGTTTGATGCCACTCTGTTTATTTCATCTTGATCACTTTTCTTATCCACTTTTTTTTCTTCCCCTATTTCTCTTGTGACTTAGCCACATTATTTTTCTTCTCTTCTTCTATATTTTTTATTTCCTTGGCTTAAATAATGAATCATGCCTTTTCTTCGTCTTCTTTCATTTTCTATGCAATCTCTACATCCAATTTTTCTTTATCCTTTGTTTCTATTTTATCTGTATTCTCTTGAGCATCCTTCTTTGAAACTTGGTTCTTATTTGTGTTTTTGTTTAGTTTGGCTTGTTTATTTTCCAGTTCTGCCATTTCCTCCACTAATATTTTTCTTCTGCCTCTTCATCATTTCTTTCTCTCTCCCCAACTTTCTGCCTCTATTCTCTTTCTTTGGCTTCTTACTTCTCCTTATCTTGTTGGATTAATTCCTTGAATTTATCCTTTATCACAACCCTCTCTTCATCCTCATCCTTTTGTATTTTCTCTTTAGCTAGTTCACTTGGTACCTTGTCTAATAATTCCTCAAAAAATATAGCTCCCCTCAAGATATCCTCTGCAAAGTTAGCTTGATGAAAAACCTATTGGGCAAGCTCAAATGCCTTTATATGTTCATATACGCCAATATGAGTTTCACGTCCTTTTATACTCCCTATACATAAACATAGTTCTCTTAAAGCTTCAGCTTCCTTTTTAGCATGTGGTTTATTTGATAGAGTGTGCATACCTATATGACATGGGAAGATCGTCCAATACTTTTTGTTTTTCTTCGATGAGTAGGTAGTAAATCCCTTCTCAACTATTTGATAGGATATTTATCTCACTAATATATTATTGGGCACATACTTCTCCACATCCCTCCCCCCAATACCTACAATATATTGACTATTTTTTCACAATTTTAAAACCCCCTTTATGAATAAATGTGATAAGATATTGGTCAACAAGGTGAAGCCCCCATGGGTTATGAATCTCTACCAATATCTTTGGGCAAAGTTTAAGGAGGTTTTGGCCAACCCTCTATAGTTAAAAGAGAGGAGGATCATGAGGTATTTTTCTTGGAGAAAGTGATCTAATGGATGCATATAGTGAGTGTTGTTTTCCTACTATAACTTTATATTTTTCTTTTCACTTGGAAAGAGAAATTAGGTATTTTATCATTATTTGAGAGGTTTTTCTATACAATTCCTCATATTCGCCTAAGACCCCCTCCATTCCTTGGACCAAGGAGGAAAGGTTCTTATTTTTAGACCTCAAATTACATTTTTGGCTTGGATATGGAGATAGTTGGCTGACTATAGGAGAAACAAGAGGAGGAGAGGGGATTCTATAAGCAGGAGAAGATGGCCTAGAGCACTCAGGCTAAGAAGGAAATGAAATGCTAATCATGGATGTGGGGGGGCATTCTCATTAGGTTGAAGGTTAGATAGGGGAATCAAGGAAACGGGTTGGGGGCATCTTAACCCAGATAATTTGTAGCGAAAATTATCTCCATTAACCTTCTCAGGTACAAGTGTAGAATTCTTATAGGATTCAAAGAGAGCATCTAAATAAAAATGAGAATCAGAAACAATGATCTTACATAGAATATATTGCTCGTTTTCCAGTCTGATTTCATCCAGAACCTTTGAGGGGGGGACTCAAGTTGACATTCTTTGAAGGAATAGGGGACTGAACATATACAAAAGGAGAATCAGAAATAATGGGCTTACCCAGAAAAGATTGTTCATTTTACATTCTTAGCTCACATAGAACCTTTGAGGGGAAGGGTAAGCCCTAGCTTAAATTAACCCACTTGGAGTAACTTCATGTTTCTTTATTAATAACATGTAGTAAAAAATATTTCTGACATTAATGTTATTTGTTATTAACCTGTGAAATTCAATGAATGTTGTCGCATCACCTTTTTCTTAGCATCTATAAACATCTTGGTCTCCCAAAGGGTGAGGTTATTCTATTTTCTTTGCACAAATTTCATACTCGGTCATGGCTCCCCCTGTGAAACCTGTGAGCTCAAATCCATGACTATGTCCCCCTATTGGTTTCATTTATCACTAAGACCATGATAGGATGGTTTTCACTTCTGGTAAATCATGAGTCCCCAAAGATGCTACCCAAGCCACTACACCAGTTAGGCCCATTTTCCCTGAGGATTTCATTGACCCTCGTGTCCAAGTCATTGATGATCTTTGATGTAGGAGAATCGTTGGAAAGCATGAGAAGAAGGACCACTCAGTGCATGGGAATCTTTCCAGAATCTCAACGCTAGTAGTCTCGATGAATATTCTGAATCATGTTTGAACCCAACGATTAGCATGCCTGAACTCAGTGTCGGAAAAATATTTGAAGCACGCTTGAATGATTGTAAGCGACGTGGGAGTTTCCACTCCTGCTTTGGAATATGATTGATCTAAGATAATCATTAGGTTAGGTTTTTGGAGTAGCCAAGTAGTCAGGGGGAACCCTCAGAACCCTCTGAGATAAATGGAGGTTTTGTATGACCAAATGAGGCTAGTTGCAAGTTAGTAGGAGATTTATGATTTTTCATATTTTTTTTTGATATAGTTGTGGCCATTTTCACTTTTGAATATAACAGAGGAAAATTGACCCAATTCATGGTGTGGACATTGCTTGTAATTCTTTGTTATTTTGTTTTCATGAATGAATGAATGAATTTCATTATGAGTAGATGGAACTGTGAATGTTAGGATAAGTTTCAATTGTCTCTCTTCTGTCGAGTGGTGTAAGGTGTGCACATAGAATGCAAGGAGTTCATTGTCGGGATCTGTTTTCGTTCCGAAGCTCAGAAGAGATAACACGAAACTTCCCTTTGCAAGGAGTGCAAAGAGACTGGTACAAGGCATGCATAGTCGACCGCAAGAATTCAAACCTTGTGTAAATATCTGATGCAAGGAGTGCACAGATCTGATGTTCGACTAAGCATCAAAGGGACTTTGTAAGAAGTTGAAGAACCAGCAAAAGGATAACACCATGAGGGAAAGAGGAATTTCTCTTCGAGAAATCCTTCGGATCTGATTTATCGAAATCCCCGAAATGCAAGGAGTGCATGAGAAGTCGAAGTCTTCACAAGACCAAGCTCGGGAGGAATAACATTTTTCATCAATGTTAACAAGATCCAAGAGTCAGACTCGTCGGAGGAGCAAAGGTTTGAAACCTTTGAACACTTAGAAAGTCTTCTAAGTCAGAGAAATCAGAAGCTCGGGAGGAGGAGTGACATCGGTCGTTGGATCATAATGTAAGGACAGATAGCCATCTGATTGAAGACAAGGTATGCGAACTTTAATGCTTCGTATACACAGGGGAGAGAACCCACCAAGATTTGAGACTTGAAACTTTTGAAGTCCGAAGTTCCAGATTTTTGAAGTGAAATATTTGTCGTCTAATCATCTGAAGCAGGTTGAGCCATCATATCATCCGAGGTGAAAATCCGGCCTTGGATCACCAAGGAGAATCTGAATCGTTGGATATCACGAGCCCAGGAAGAATCAAGTTTGAAACTTGAGATTCATTCAGCGAAGAGTTTCAGAGACTCGAGAGTCATCGATCTGTAGAAGGACACTTGTTAGTATATCGTGAGCTCCAGGAAATTTTTTGTGGGATTTTCTAGTTTGAGAACTTAGGTCGTCGAACCCTGAAGACCCAAAGTGAATCTGAGCCATCGGATCTGGAGGAAATGTGGCAAAGATCTGTGAGCTTTGGGTAAAGTCCCGAAGTGATCTCTAGCCATCATATTATGGGGAGACGTGGTGTGAATCCATGTACTCCAGGTATAGAGTACCCTAAGTAGTCCTCATCCATTGATCCAGGGGGGGACATCTGTCGGTCGATCACAGCCTTCAGATAAAAGTGTTGGGGAAAGGGTGAAGTTTGAGATTTGAAATCTCCGAAGTATGGAACCCAGAGGAGATCTCAACCGTTGATTGAGGGGAGGGTATTAGGACCATTGATCTAGGTTGAAAGGTCAAACACCCAAGGTAGAATTTGGACCGTTGATTGTGAGGACAGGTGTCTGTAACGACCCTTGATTATTAATTATAATTAATTAATAATATAATCCTAAAAATTGTTTATTATATAATATTAACTAAATTAATTATCATTAATTAATTGTTCATAATTTTCAATGGTTATTTAATTATTAATCAACTCTTTAATTATGTGAGTAAAGAATTAATAGGGTTGATAATCTAAATTATTAAAAATTACGTATATAAGTGGGATAACAAACATTAAATAAAAGATAAGGAGCATTAAATAAATGGGATAAGATATTTAATTAATGGAATATGATACAAAATGGATTGCGTATACAACAAGGGATAAAATAAGAATCCCGAGAAGATAAAAGAATTGATGGGAATGGATAAGGGTAATAAAGGAGTTAGGTGAGGAGGTAAATGCGGGGGGGAAGTCGGTGAAGGAGGGATAAGGAAGGAAGGAGTTGGACGGGGGAGGAGGCTGCTACGGGGGAGTTGAGAAGGATTTTTGGGAGCTCTAAGTATTGGAGGGAGAGTGAGAATTTGGGAGTTTTGTATTATAGCAGTGCACCGGGGTTGCTAGGGGTTTTAGGCTCGGAGGGCTAGGATATCCGTTGATATCCTAGGGCTAGGAGATAACTAGTCGGCAGGGAGGTCGGTTTTGGGTAGTGTTCCAAAGAATCAGGAAGGAAGCAAGCTGCGGATAATAGCATCAGGTTCAGCAAGCTACGAATAACAGCATCAGAGTTAAGGTATTTAATTCCAATTTATCCATTGTTTAATTAGATTTGTTATTCATTGATAAATTTTATATGCGTAAGTGCTAAGTAAATTTGGAATTATTCTTCTTTATAAAGCTTGTAGAAATCATTGTACATTTGGTAGAATTTTTAAATGTTAATTGAAAATGGGTCTTTACAGTTGGTATTAGAGCCCTGGTTCAAATCTGGAACCAAGGGCCTAAATAAGGGGTAGTTTTATTTGTACATTTAGTTTTTATTTGTACATTCTTTTGGAGAAAAACTCCATCCACGCTTAATTCCTGCAAACAAAACATGAGAAATGGCATTAGACCGTAAAAAGAATATTAAGAAAAACAATAGGTAAAACATAGGAAAATAGGACTATATGCTAATAAATGCATTATAAATTTACCAAAGTAAAACTATAAATAAGTTTCAATTTGCTTCCTTTCTTTACACAGTTGATTTATCCTACTATCCCTGTTTTACCTGCAGTAGAAATGTGTATTTTTGTAAAAAAAAATAAAAATGTGAATTTATTTTATAGCGACACATACTGGAAAATTCTCCTCTAATTTATCTCCTCTCTAATTTGCCTCCAATAAATTTAGGTTGAAAATAATGTCTCTGGTATTTCACTGGTGGGTCTCGATAGCAACACCATTGTCATTAAGAAAGACCATGATTTCAATGATAAAAGAAAAAAAATAGATGTTTACATTTATGTTGATATCTTGATTATGAGAGGCAAGTATAAAAAAAAAAGTAATTTAGTTGATTATAAAAAAAGTAATTAAATTAAGTAAAAACATAATAGTAAAAATAATAGCTTGATTGAGTTTAAAAGTTAAGAACATATGTTTTCTTTATTGGATTTAATAGTTAAGAATATATTAAATTTAGTTAAGAGGTCACAGGTTAGAAGTTCATCAATAAAATCATATATAAATAGCAATATTTTTTTTAAATTACCTTTAAACTGTTCTGATTTATTATCAAATTTTATAAAGTTGATTTTTAGTTTTAAGTTATTTAATGAAAAGGTTAAAATCTTCACATTTTATGATGGATAAACATGAAGCCGCATATGATCATAAATGTTGGGTGTTATTTATGAAAAGTTTATGGGTGAAAGTGTCCTAATGACTAACTCAATGAACAGTGAAACCTAAACATTTTAATCTTTACAATTTCAAAACCCGTCGCAGGTTTCCAGTAGTCACAGAATTCATCAAATTAAAAATATATATATTATATGATAATATAATTTGGCAAGTTTTATCCTGAAAAAAAAAAAGACATCCGAAATATAAAAATTACAGAAAGTAATGCGTTGCCCATTGTATTCACAATATGATTTCTCACGCCTTTAGGACCTTCCTAAACTGTGCACAAGACCGGTGGGAATGATCTGATCCAGATCGAGCTAGTACCGGGATATAGTCGGCGGCCAGTCCAAAGGGGCTTTACTGGCTTTAACAGAAATGGAACTAAGTGTATGGAATCCGCAAATAGTGTCTACGGACAGGTTAAACGGCTCCATGCGTCGTATATTTATGTTTATGTCAGGATTTCACAATGCATTTCTTTAGCTATGCGCATACTATTTATGCAATGCCGTGGTGGAAATCGAATATGGTCCATTCATTAAATTTGGAAAGGATGGTCTTTACCGTTCAAATATTATTCAAAAGATGGAGAATTTTCTATCACATACCTCATTCTTTTATTCAAAAATTACACTATGCTACAGATAGTATAAGTGTGTCGTGGACTTACCAGGTGGTTGTATAACCTTCTGTATTTCCCCGGGTAAGTATCTCCAGGCCGCCATCCTCCCTCGCTGAGGAAAACACATAAACAACAATCACCAAACATACATTATTTAATGAACTAAACTCCAGCAATTGGGCACAAAGAAATCGCCCCGCTCCTCTCCCTGACCGTAGATCAAAACCTTCGGTGGCGCTTCAGCCACGCCAATTGACAAACCCACCATTGCCATCTTGAAGCAGCTGAGGAACAGTGCTTAATGGCAAAGAAGGCTTCAATTATTATTGTATTATCTGCACAACTTAAACTGTCAACGAGAGCATAGGACACAGTTTCTTCACAAGGCTTGGAGAGAAATCTGCCAGTCCGCTCAAAAGATCGTTGCGGACAGAAAGTGCGAGGAAGCAGAAACTACAGAAGGCAGAAACAATAAAGAATCGTGAACATTTAAAGATTCATGAAAGATTCACGAAAAAGAGTTGCAAAAGGCAGAAACAATTAAAGATACATGAGTTCTTTAAAGAATTCGTGAAATTCTTTCCAATTCGTGAAAGATTCACGAATTTCCATCTTCAGGAGAAACTCTTTACAGAGGTAGCAAAAAAAACACACTAAAGAAGCAAAGGACAAGCAGTCGCAGCCGTAAGATCAGTCCTGCTAACATATTTGAGGCGTTAATCGAGTTAAGAAAGGACGAGGAGCACACATTTTAAGTTTTCTGCATTTCGCGGACCGGGAAACATAAGAGGGACAGTATTTCGACTCCCAGAGATGTGAAACTGTGAAAACGTGCCAGCCGTTGGATCTGGAGCACAGTGGCATGAGAGATACTAGATCAAGGATATGTGCACGGGGTTTAGTCCCTGGGAGAAGCATAGAAGATTTGATCTAAGTCGTCAGATCTCACATAAAGGACCGATAGCCATCAGATCCGAAAAGAGGAGAACGAGGTTTAACCCTCATAGAAGCAAAGGAGAGGACTCAACAAAATCCCGAAAGCATTGTGACCGTCCACAGGTGGACACGTGGCAAGCAGTCAAGGTTTCAGGGAAAGGCCCGAAAGATTTTGAACAGTCGATCACAAGCAGATCTGGACCATTGGTCCACATCGCGATTTCGGGTATCGCGAGTTGGAAGGACAGAGGTCCTTGTCTCCCAAAACCCCGAATCACGAAATAGCAAAATAGCAAGGCCGAACGTGGACCGTAGATCTCAGGGGTTATTGTGAGTCGTTGATCGAACGCCAAGACATTTCAACATTTTGGCAATTGGGGATTCGAAAGACAAAGGAATGAGACGCTTGCAATGCGATTCCTTGAATTGTGAAACCCCAAAAGAACCAGGATCGTTAGATCGAGGAAGGCTCAGATCTGTCGATCTCATAGTAGATACGATTTCGTACTTTTGGCAACCGAGAGTTGGAGGGACAAGGAGTTAACCCCTCCACATTGCCGAATTGCGAAAGCCGGTAGTGCTTTGGTGTTAAGCACGTCGACACAGAGTGGTGGTCACATGGACAGAGGTTAAGGGAGGAGCCAAAGCCCGTTAAGCCCTTTTCGGCATTTCGAGACCCGGGAGTTCAAAGGACCTAGAATCGTTGCAGTCAGAATCGTGAAATATCGAACTACGAAATCCCAAAAGGATATGGACCATCAGATCATAGGAGGATCTAGACCGTCGATGCAAGTTCCATCACGATTTCAGCTACCAAGAAATCAGAGGTGAGAGTCTCGTGAACTTGCGATACGCGAAATTCCAAAATAATTTGAGTCGTTGATCGAGTATAGATCTGGACCATTAGATCTCCAATCTTGGAGGATCATAGATTGTTGATCACAATATTCCAAAGAAACTATGGTCGTTGATCTCAAATCAACGAGGATCGTTGATCCTTGAAGCAATTTCACATTTTGGCTATCTGAAGTCACTGTAAGAAATTTGAAGACCTGGTTTTACATGCAGGAAACAGGTAAATATGAAATTTTCTAACAATTTTTTTTGTTTTGTCAAATTCTTTAAAGATGGCCACGTCTAGAAATTTGGGACCAACTCAAGGTCCGATTCTTCTTGGAAAGAATTATGAATTTTGGTCTCTTCGAATGAGATCCTTCTTGCAAGCACAAGAGTGTTGGGATCTAGTGGATCTTGGATATGTGGAACCAGATCTAGCAGACCTTGCCGCCATGAAAAACCAACAAAGAACTGCTCAGGCAACACAGAGGAACATAGAAAATAAAGCCAAATTTTGGATTCAAAATTCAGTGGATGACTCGATTTTCTCAAAAATCATAGGTGTTGTTACTTCAAAACAGGCCTAGGACATCCTTAAATCAGCCTACCAAGGAAATGACAGGGTCAAAATAGTCAAACTGCAGACCTTGAGGACACAATTCGAGACTTTAAGAATGACAGAGTCTAAAAATGTGGATCGGTTTATGACCAGAGTCATGGAAATCGTAAACCAGATCAGGTTGACTGGTGAAGCCATCCCTGATCAATGCATTGTTGAGAAAGTCCTCAGAAGTCTACCAAATAAATTTGAAATGGTCGTTACAGCAATCCTTGGATCTAAGGATCTACCACGTTTTTCAACAGATGAACTAATTGGTTCCCTGTTGACACACAAGACCAGACTGCATCTCACAGATGAGTCAATCTCCAATGCCTTCAAAACTCAATTCTCTTTCAGCAGAGGGAGAGGCAAAGGGAGAAGCAGAGGTCACCAAGGAAGAGGGAGCATTCCAAGTAACCCTCACTCCAGTGGAGGACACAGACAACAGATCCCGAATCAAAATTTCCAAGGTCATAGACAACAAAATCAGAATCAGAGTTTCCAACCTCAAAGAGGCAGAGGGAGAATATCAAATGACATGACAAGCATACAATGCTATTACTGCAAAAAGTATGGGCACTATGAATCTAAATGCAAGAAGAAGCAAGCAGATCAGCTCT
>ML781711.1:101530-115852 GCA_009831015.1 Picea engelmannii
GACCGGACCAGAATTCTCTGGGCTCTATGGCAGCTACAGGGGTTCCTTCCAGGAGTTCTCTTCTCCCTCTGCGCACTCTCTCACCTGGAGGAGTCGCTTCACAGGCCAACAAGCCTCACGCAGTCTAGCACTGCGTGGTCACAGCAATCCACACAAAACACAGACAAGTGCTTTCCAAAACGGTTGAGCTGTCACAGAATAATCTCAGGCATGATTTCGGAACAGAGGCTCCACACACAGGCTAGCTCAGCTTTTCCCAAACAACCAGGGATTCTTCCACTCGAGTTTAACACAGGGTTCCGGTTCAGGAAATGCGCTCACGGGATTTCTCATAGACAGACACAGACTCACAGCTTTGGACAGGAGTGTACACGATTTCCTCTGGACCAAAACACAGCTTTACGGGTTCCAGGGATAAATCAGGATATCCGGCAGAGGTCATACGGTTCCACGCACAAAGGTTCGGTTTAGAATGGAGGAGAGACCCCACCCATGGTTCAGCTTAAGGCTTATATTTGCATGCACCAGGGTTGACACTTGTCACCCTGGGAACTGCATGCGTTCCATCTGTACGTTTTCCTCCCATCACTTGGGAACTCACGGGTCCTTCCAAAAGGACTTAGGATAAAAGAATGTGCACCTGGATTTTTAGGAAATAATATTAAAATATTATTCCAGGCCTAAGACCCCTAGGCTTAGCCCCTAGGCTCCTTACTCATCCCCTTTCCCACCTTCCAGCCCCTTGATCCCTTGCCCAATCTATGGATGCTCAGTCCCCCATCACTCATTCATCGTGGTCAGTCTGCACTGGCGGTATTTATATTTTATTAATTGACCTGCATACATACAAGTATATCACAGGCTCCTGGCCTTCAACACTTAGGCTCCCTGGCCTAAAAAAACACATAAGCCTACAGCTTATACAAAACTTGGCTCACCAGCCTATAGAACATATTTACAATTCTTTGCATCTAGCATGATCTGTAACGGGGCTTGGCCTTGGGGACACTACACTAACCATGTGATTACATGTGTTGAAGTCGAACATGGTAGAAACCACTTGATTATCGGTCATTGATGAAACCATTAACAAGTGTGAGGGAAATCATCATTAATGTCAATGAATCCCAAGGTACACTAGTACAATCCATCGAGTGTGAATGAATGAGTTGAGGTCGAACATCTGATGGAATCTTTTGATCAAGGGTCAATGATGTAAACCCACTGTCGAAAGTGAGAAAACCTGCCATTGAGGAATGTAGGTACCAAGGAATTTCTAAGTCTTGTTTCTGGATAATGAGCTGAAGTCGACGGAACAAAACTCATCACAGGAGGTCCTTGATGTATCCCCCATTAATGACACGAAATGAGTAACATATTTTGAAGGTGAAACAGAGTATGATGTAAGTTGGACTGGACACAAGGAAGGCCGACACGGAGAGAATGGACAACTACGGATGGCCGACTCAATAGAGGTTTCAGATGAACTTATCTTGAACATATGAACGACACAACCAATGATTTGGAAACATTGACTCATAGATGACATAGGGTATGACCTTGTAGCAAATCGAATGAGAGACAAACGGATTTCCCAAACCAGCTTCAAATAATGAATAGGGGGTGTCATGTTCAAGAGTGACACTTACTGCCAATTAACGTGAATATGAGAACACATCCCTTTCCAAAATTTTCCCCCACCATTTCTGGCGAGTACCTCTTTATTTTTACGCAAGCTTGAGGAGGATAACATATGCTTGTTGATGTAATCTTATCCTTCAGATAAGTCCTTCAGAGTATGTTTAACGAACCCTAGTAAGGAGTGGTTCGGTCCCATGACGGGTCTGTCAATGTTTGTTTAACGAGTCCAAAGATAGAAAACTTGAAGGTTTTTCAAGATTATAGAGTCTGGAAAAACACTTAAAAGAGAACTCTCTCAGTTTCTTTTTCATAAAATAGTCTGATGAGACCGAAAAAGAGATAAATTATCGCCCAACAGATGCTTTCTTCAAATACTTTATCGAGCGTGAAAATAGCAAGGTCACTCAGCTATCTTTTCATGTTTAGAGAGTCTGAAAAGAGATTAAAGATGACTCCAGGGGGGTTTGCGAAGCAGTTGAAATGGAAGCATTCAATGCACGGTATCCAGGCGGTAGTGTCGGGGTGACGTTGGGCATACGCGGTGTGCTGATGGGGGCGAGACTAATCGCGGTAATCCCGGTGTGAACACTTGTAGTATCTGTATGATGGGACATTTCTATAGGGATGGTCAAGATGTGGTCAGATCGTGGGGCGTCTGTACCAAGAAAATAATAGGCAGTAGTAAACGGCACTGTCTCTGGGCTAGAGATTTCAGAAATCACAGGTGAGATGATGGTTTCAATGCTTGATCCTGCACCAAAAAGGTCCCATCTAAAAATTCTCGTAGAACAAAAAGGATCTTGGCCTTTTATGCCTGGAAAGGGTCCAACCAGTGATCCAGAAGACACAACAACTAAGTCTCCAGAAGAATTCAGTCGCATAAACTGTCACTCAAAATTGGGGTGAAGTCGAAAGTCCTCTCGAGTATTGGTAATTCAGAAATGTGCTAGAGAGTCAGTTTGTTCCACTTGTGGTGTGGTAACATCTTGGACTTCACTCTGGCGAGGAGATCCCTCAGGTGAACTTATAGACAAGGGTTGAGAGCCTTCCAGATTCTCTGGAGATAAACCCTGCATTCTACATGAACGACGTGGAGGAGCTATTTTAAACGAGTGACAAACTTACAAAGAAAATCGTATGGTCAACTTTGGTAAACAAACAGCACGCGCTAGTAAACAAAATCTAGGAAACAACACCAAACAAACAAGACCTTCTAATTCTGAAGTAACTAGTTGGTGATGAAATCCAACATCGCAACAACAATATGAGAAGGGGCTGGGCTAGGGTGGAAAATTTACGTTGACGACCTACTTAATGGACTTACACCCTGGTGCAATCTCCCACACATAATCATGGGTATACCCTCCAAGGATCCCAAGTGAGTTTGGCCAACGTCGATTCCAGGTACCGTGAAGAATTTCCCCTTCACAGTGACCTTGTGTAAGACCCTAGAAAGATAGGCCGCTAAGGCTACCACCAACAACAATAAATCCTGGGGGGACAGTCGACAGTCCGATCCACACGCAAGGGCAGGGTATCTAGCCTGAAATCAACTCAAAAGTCTTCCACTCATCATTGTGGGTATACCTCCAAGTGACCCTCATAATACGTGCAATATCTACACCGATATAAACAAAGCATCGTGAGTAACTCTGTCAATATCAATGCGACCTCGTGTTTGACCCTTGTGTGAGAAGGGATTCCCAGGACAAGATGTTGTAAATGGAATTTGACGCTCCTTAACACAAGATGTTATTGTGTGTTTTATGCTTTTGAGAGTGTATCTCTCTACTTATTCCAAAGTGCTAGTCTAGCTAAATGTTGGTGTAATAGAGCCCTAGAAAAGAGTTACTAGTTAAATTTTACAATTGCGCAGTGTTATTAAGGGTTGTTGTTACTCAAAGGAAATGGAGATGAAATTGATGTTGTAAGAGACTCTAACCCAATGATGCATAGATAGGAATGAAATATATCAATTTTCATTCAATGAATCCTATGTACAGGAGGGAAAGAGAAGTTTTCCAGATCAATCTTGAACTAAGATACACAATTTCCTTTAAAATGCAATTGCAACAAATCACGCAATAATAACAATTCTCTATTGTTTCTTTTTCAATAACTTCAACAATTGATTTTCAATACTTTCGAAGACGAAAATGATTTTGAAAGAAAAACGTTGTTCACTTTTCAAAAAGGATATACATTGTGAGGGTGAGAGTGAAGAAAGACAAATAAGCTCAACTTTCAACCGATCGTCGGTTCTTAACCAAACAAGCACACTCAGATTCCAAAATCAAAGAGTATATCTTTGCCAAGAAAAGTCAAGAAATGAAAGTTGAGAAAATGGACAGGAAGAGACTTTGATTTCCTAAGACTATTTGTGCACAAAATCTAAAGACAAGAAAACATCAACCAATGGTCCAAGAAGCTCTTTCCAGGCACTTATATTGATCTGGGCAGCTGAATATGAAAAAATCTCAAATCCAAAATTTTGAAAAGAGGGTTTGTAGGCTAATAGTATTACACAGTGCGAGAATGGGTCATTCTCGCAGGCCAACTTTGAGCAGAGTGCGAGAAACTCGCACTGGACCTAAAAGCAAAGTGCAAACTCAATATATTCTCGCAGGCCACTATGGAGTGCAGTGCGAGAATGTCTGAAACTCAACAAATTTTTGGAAAAAGACACAAAATTTGAAGAGGCCTCTGGACCCAGAGGGTCTATCAAGGTATCCAGAAGACTCGGAGATTGATATGAATGGAGAAAGGTAAGACAAGAGAAAATGGCCAAGGAAAAACACCAAAAACCACAACGAAAATGGGTTCTTTCCCCAGTGGAGTCGCCAATTTTGTTAACGGACTAATCGGTAGGTGCGGACACTAACAGATCTCCCTAGATCCACCTGGATCTAGAACAAAATAGGACAGGACATGACTCTTTCCCTAAGTTATGACCATTGAATTAGCTAGTAGGGAGGAACAAGTAACATACCTTTGTATCACTTCCTAGGGTCTATGTTGCTCCCGCTTCGCTCCGGTGCTCTCGTGAGGTCAAGACCGAGACAACACAAACCAACCAAAGTGAAGATAGAAAAATATATTCAATCGTCAACTTATGTGTATGATCAAGGAATTACACAATAAAGTAAGAATGACTTTATGGGAAAAGGACATGCCACTGTATCATATTAATCGAAAGTAGAAGATACAACATGATCGCCTTGATGTTTCAAGCTTCCTTTCGGTGGCTCTTGGCTCCAACACACACACACTTTCTCGATCCTTGTATGAAGAAGATCAAATCCCTCTTGATAAACTTGCTAGAGTCTCCAAGCTCCTGTTCAAACTAGGTCCTTCACACAATTCTTTCACCAATTCTCCAAAGAATCTTGCTTAACCTTTTCCATGAGAATTCCATCAATATATAGGAGAGGATGAGATGGTTACTTGGATAAGAATGATCCCACAATATCAGGGAAACCAGTAAAGAGATAACCATTCAAATGCCAACCCATTCTCTATAAGATTCCCTTCTAGAACCATCGAGACTTCATCTTTTTCCAAGCTTTAGAACAAGTTTGCACCCTAGCTATGTAGCACAGTGTGAGAAGTTCGCACCCTAGATTAAGGCAGCCTGTGAGAATGGGTCATTCTCGCACTCTAGGATATTAGAAACCTGTGAACTCTCTTCAAAAATATGTTTTTTGGGAAGAGATGAATGTCACTTTTCTCAGGAGAAAGTTCTTATGAGGAGCCTGAGTACACCATCATCAATACACCATCAAGATTGACCAAAATCATGGGCAACATCAGTTGCTTCATGCACCTCTTTAAAATCTGGATCATCTCTATACATGTCCTTGAGATCATCAAAACCTAGTGTTTTGACTCTGAACTCCTGCAACAACAAAAATTTCTTGCTCAAAGCATCAGCAACTTTGTTAGCAGTTCCAGAAATATGTTTAATCACAAAAGTGAATTTTTGCATATATTCAACCCATTTAACATGTCTTTGATTCAACTTCTCCTATTGAGTCACAAATTGCAATGCATGATTATCACTATACAAGACAAACTCCTTAGGAATTAAGTAATGTCTCCATTTTTTCAATGCCTGAATAATAGCATAGAACTCCTTGCCATATGTGGAGTACTTCACTTTCGCTTCATTCAACTTCTTGCTGAAGTATGCTATCAGCCTGTCTTCTTGACCCAAGACTACCCCTATTGCAAATCCACTTGCATCACATTTTACTTGAAATGTATTTTGGAAATCAGGCAACACCAGAATTGGTTGTTCCGTGATTTTCTTCTTCAACAAATTGAAGCTTTTCTCAGCCTCTTCTGTCCAGTGAAACGACTTGTATCTCTTCTTCACTGTGTCCATCCTCGGTGCACTAATTCCACTGAAATTCCTGATGAACTTCCTGTAGAAACTAGCCAATCCATGAAAACTTCGAACTTCAAAGATATTCTTTGGTGACGGCCAATTCTTAATCACCTCCACCTTATCTGGATCCATCCTCAACTTATCTACAGAAATAACAAACCCCAAATAAATGAGCTATGTCTTCATGAATGAGGATTTCTTCATGTTTATCAACAACTTCTCTTGTTGTAACCTCTTCATCACTGTAGCCAAATGTTTCAGATGCTCTGCCTTTTTTTTACTAAAAATCAATATGTCATCAAGATACACAATGACAAATTTTCCGATGAAATCCTTCAGGACGTCATTCATCAATCTCATGAAAGTACTCGACATGTTTGTTAAACCAAATGGCATGACAATCCATTCATACAACCCTTCGTTATTCTTGAAGGTTGTCTTCCATTCATCACCTTATCTCATACAAATATGGTGATATCCACTTTTCAAATCAATCTTTGAAAAAAATTTGGCTCCACTCAAACAATCCATCAAATCATCCATCCTTGGAAATGGAAATCTTTACCTGATGTTTATCTTGTTGATTTCCCTCAATTCAGTACACATCCTCCAGCCTCTGTCTTTCTTTAGACTGAGCACTGTCAGAACAGCACACGGACTCAAGCTTTCTCTGACCAAACCTTTGTCCAAAAAATCCTAGACTTGTCTTTTGACCTCTTCATTCTGCTATGGTGTCAATCTATATGCTGCTTTATTTGGCAAACTAGCTCCAGGTATGAGATCAATTTTATGACTTATACTTCTAATCGGTGGCAACGAACGAGGTAGTTCATCCACTACTATGTCAGTGAACTCTTCCAGTAGTTCCTGAACCTCTTTTGGTAAATCATCTACCCTTGTGTTGGTTAAAACAATCTTTGGCTTCCTGACCACAATGAATTGCGGTTCTTCCTTCTTCTTGACTTCTGTAAGAAGTTCCTTCCCACTCATGAGAAGTACAGTGTTGCTCACCTCCGGTTTTATTTCTTTGTCTTTGATCAACAACAACATGTGAGTTCTCCCATTTTTCTCTAGGGTGTATGTGTTCATCCTCTGATCATGAATCACATTTCTGTCATATTCCCATGGTCTACCCAACAATAGATGAAAAACATCCATGGGAATGACATCACAGAGTATTTCATCTTTATACCCTCCTATTTTAAACTCAACTAAACATTGCTTAGTGACATTTACCTCATGTCCTTTTTGCAACCACAAAACTCTATACGGGCTTGGATGATCAATCGTCTCCAGCTCCAGTTTTTCTACCATCTCTGTTGAAATTAGATTATCCGTGCTACCACTGTCCATAATAACCTTGCATACCCTGTCCTTGGTTTTCCAAGTAGTCTAAAAAAGATTGTTCCTTTGCACTGGATTCTCCGCCTCCTTCTATGGCATTAAGAGAACTTTTTGCATCATCAGTGATCTTTCACCTTCAGCAACCTCTGCCTCAACATTTCTCCTTTGTGCTTCGGCAATGTGAGTCTCTCCTTCCTCTTTCTTCTTGTTTGTACATTCATAAGACTTGTGTCTGACCTTTCTACACGTGAAGCATTTTATCACTCCACCTCTTCCTCTTCCTCTACCTCTAGTACGAGGAAAAATATTGTTATCAGCATACTCTCCTTTCTGATCAGCATACTGCCTTCTCTGTGAGCTTCCACCTCTCTCAGTTTGAGTCTGAGGTTTCTTCCAGACTCCCTTGGGTTTCTAATTTCTATCCTGGGAAACTGATTTGCCTCTGGCTTGACTTCTGCCTTGGCCTCTTTGACCTTGTTTTCGGCTCAGCTTCTCTTCCGCCTTTAGAGCTATTTGATAAGCATCTTCCACCGTTCGGATGGTCATCATGCTCATCTCATCCTAAATTTCGTATCTCAGGCCAGTCATATACTTGGAAACCTTTTCATCATTACTTTCATGATGACCTGCTCTGATGTTCAGCCTGTAGAACTCTTCAGTGTACTCCTTCACTGTCATCATCTTCTGTCTCAAGTTCTGCATCCTTTGAAATAGAGAAATTTGATAATCTCTGGGAATGAATTTCGCTTTCATATTTTCAATCATCCTATCCCAACTCTTGATTTTCTGCTTACCTTGGCAGCATCTGTCATCTTGCAGTTCATCCCACCATAGTGTTGCATGTCCTTTAAGTCTTGTGACAGCATGTTTGACCTTCTTGTCTTCTTCGACATCTTCATAGTCAAAATATGTGTCCAGAGCTCTAATCCAGTCTAGAAGCTCTTCAGCATCCAAGTTTCCCTCATAAACTGGAATGTCCATTTTGGCTCTTGCACTCATTCATGCAACAACTCTAATCAAGCATTCATTTGTTGCATCTTCTACTGAAATTTCTTCTTCTTCATGTCCAATGTCATCTTCACTTTCAGAATCACTGACATCTCTAATATCAATTGTGCACCTTTGTTTTATTTCCACATCCACGAGTCTGGTACGAATGTCATGCAGATCTCTTTCCACTTCTAGATTCTGCACCTGCCTACCCCTTCCTTTTGGTCTTTCCCTACCCTCTAGTGGATCGGTTGTTTGTCTGTCTCTTCTCCTCGGTGCCATGGCTGAAATTCCTTTCTTTCTTTCCCTATCTGAAATATACAAATAGAGTCAAGCTCTGATACCATATGGTGCAGACCCACTCGGCCCTAAGGTCGAGGATCTACTTACAAGATCGTTCTTTGTTTCCCTTTGAGTCGGATCCGCTCTTTCAATTCCTTGCTTGAATCTTCTTTATTTTGATCCACAGGTCCTTTCGAAAGATTCCCTGGCATGAATGGCACTAGGTGCAAGCTCCCCCTTCTCCACATGACCACTGGCTAGGCTTCCCACTAGTGCTTCTTGCCTTTCGCCACTTCTCAAATCGAAAGGTTGGACTTCTATCCCCTTATCTTACAAACCCCCGAGACATGAAAAGTCAACGGGGTGTTGACTCTCTTCAATGAACAACGCGTGTCCACCTATCTATTCCATGGGCCCACCTTGCGATTCTGCCACGTTTTCCTTACGCTCCACTTGGCACTTCACCACTTCGCTCCCCAAAGTACTGTCTCCTTTGTATCACGACACCCGAAGTGTCGAGATCCCAAACTCCTCAATACTTCTTATCGCAGCTCGTGACCTCGTGACTTCTCCTTCTAATATTCAACTCTTCAACTGTTGAATTCTGACACGTCGTCCACGCGGTCCCACAATGGAACCTCTCGCCCTTTCGGGGCTTCACCTTTCGCAACCTAGAGTACCCAACCTTTGGGATCTCACCTTGTGAACCTCTGAGTTCGCGAGATCTCTAGATCTCTTCCACCTGTCCTCCCCGGATGGACGGCTATGATCCACTTGCCACTCACTATTCTCCTTTCATGACTTCGCTAACCTTGAAGCAAAACCTTCGACCCTTCAACTCACGAAACCCTGAAATGAGATTTCGCGAGCGATCCAACAGCCCTGGTTGACTTGGATCCTACGGGCCTGATTTCTTATAAGATTATGCTTGAGGGAAGATCATCATAATGTACCTATTTCTTTGCAAGATCTGACGGCTCTTGTGACTTTTCGAATTCTTCTCAAAGAATTATGACCATCTGTTTCCTCCTGGACAATTCCTGCGAATTTAACCAAGTATTTCTCTGCGGAACTTACCCACATGCAACGCAAACTTGCTACACCTCCTTTCAACACCTCAAGGCACCAACCTTCTGTGCTTTTCTTCGACAACTACGAAGACCCTATCCCTCCTAAGCTTTCTCCAACTCTGAGTCTTAAAGAAGACTCCCACACACACTCCTTGCGGTGAATCCTTCAATTACTTCAAAGAATTGAAGTCCTTCAATTCTATGCACTCCCTGCAGTAGTAGTCCTTCAAAAATTTCTCAGGTTCACAAACTCTGAGACTTTACTCAGCCTGTGCACACCTTGCACGGATCCTGTGCTCAACTTGCACTTCTGTGAGAATGAGAACAATTGTTATCCCTCCTAATTTTTTCAGAGGTGAACTCTAACTTCTGTCAATGCACTCCTTGCAGACAAACTTCACTGCACTCCTTGCAGGAATTTTACTCACTCAGGTAGAGAAACAATTGAAACTCATTCCTTACTCTCCCTCCCATATTTCAAACATTTAACAAGAAATCATACACACATGGCATAAATAGAAAATGCATGAAAAAAGGAGTAAAACATTCATGAGCATAACATTCAACAATGCATACACAAAGAATATATGAGAACCATGAGTCTGAATCAAGGATTTTTGTATTAATCCAGAACTTTTGTACATGGAATTCTTCTACACATCTCTCTTCTTCTTCTCTTCTCTGCTCTATCTTGACAATCATGTTACAAATATACAATGAGGGTGTCTATATCCCGTTTCCCTCTTGCATTCTAAAACTGTCTAATCTAGAATTAAATTCTATCTACCTACATTCATTACACATAAAGGCTCCTATCTACTATGGACGAGAGAATATTTCTCAAGGTCCTTTTACAATAATACAAGCATGCATCCACTTAATGACCTCATTAATATTTCAAAACATTTTCAAAAAATGTGCTCAGTGTTTTTCCAGCTATCTCTTATCTCCACGTTGTCTCGTTGTTGGTTATGCTTGCACGCCCTTGCGATGCTCCTGCATCAACCACCCTTGTAGAAGAAGAGATTTCCCCTCCTATTCCAATCACTTCTCAGTTTGTACAAGTACCTCAACAAGTTAATCCTCCACCCTACCCCAAAATACTATTAGTAAAGAAACCTGACCCACCCTTGCACAAAGATATAAAGGATGAATTACGAAATGTATGTATAAAAATACCTCTGCTGCAAGACATTAAGGATATCCCCATATATGCCAAAATCATAAAGGATCTTTGCCTTAAGAAACCAGGAAGGAAGAAGAAGGAACCTACCCTTGTTCAGGTGGTGGGACAATTATCTGAATTTATTTTTGAAATGCCATACAAATATAATGACCCTGGGAACCCAGTAGTCACTGTTGAAATTAATGGTATTTCTTTACCAAACACACTCATTGATTTGGGTGCATAAATTAATGTAATGCCTTTTGACACTATGAAAAAGCTCCAAATCAACTAGTTATGACCAACCCAAACCATGATAGAGTTTCCAGATAAGTCAGTCATTAGCCCTGCAGGAAGTTTAGATGATGTCACAGTCACTCTAGCTTCTTGAGAATATCCAGTAGACTTTCTAGTCATCTACTCTAAATCATCCTCCAAACCAGGACACCCTATGGTTCTTGTTCGTCCTTGGTTGGCCACGGCAGATGCCTTTATCAGTTGTCGGTATGGTGAGATGACTATATCCAATGGCACACATAGCCAAAAGCTTTTCCTCTTTCCTCCTGCCCAACCAGCACAGGAGATACCTGTCTGGTTATAAAACCCTTATCGAGAAGAAGATTGCATCAGACCCCTGTTAACACTTGAACAGGTAAGAGGAATGTAAGAACAATCGGATGAACAAGTCTTAAGTTTATTTTTGGCTGATACAAATTGTATTGAATACCCAAGGTCTTTTGCAGAATTATCACACATTTTCAATTCTGAATTTCAACAAACTTGGCACCCTGATATCACTCAATTATACATTTTATCACCTACTTCCTCAGAGAAGGAAGAAAGTACTAAACTTGTTGAGATTATCCCAGGAAAACGTTTGTATATCAACTCTAGTTTGGAACCAGAACAAAAGACACAAGTAATTGAAATGCTCCAAAGACAATTTGATGTATTTGCATGGGATTATGCAGACATGAAAGGCATTCACCCTGACACATGCACACATCATATCTACACTAATGACCAAATCAGACCAGTTAGACAGCCTCAGCGAAGGATGAATCCAACCCTTAAAGATATTGTAAAAGAGGAATTGCAAAAACTCCTTCAAGCCAATCTCATATACCCCATTTTAGATAGTCAATGGGTGTCTCCACTTGTCATAGTTCCCAAGAAAAATGGTAAGTGGAGAATATGTGTAGACTTCAGGGAGTTGAACAAAGCCACCCATAGGGATTATTTTCCCTTGTCATTTATTGATCAGGTGTTGGATACCTTGTCCAGAAAGAAGTATTTTTCATTCCTGGATGGGTTTAGTGGTTATAACCAAATACAAATAGCACCCAAAGACCAGGAGAAGATCACTTTCACCTGCCCATGGGGAACCTATGCTTATAGGGTTCTTCCTTTTGGACTTTGCAATTCCCCAGCCACTTTTCAAAGGGTTGTTCTAGCCATTTTCTCTGACTTGACCAATGATTGTGTGGAAGTCTACATGGATGACTTTACATTCCATGGAAAAGACTTCCAAGAAGCTTTGACTAGTAAGTCTTGATTAGGTGTAAGGAAACTAATCTTTCCCTAAGTAATGAAAATTCAAAAATGTTTCTCACTGAAGGTATTGTTTTGGGACATCACATCTCTAGTTCTAGAATGAGAGTTGATCTGGCAAAGATTCATATTATCACACAAATCAGAATACCTTCCTCACAAAAGGAAGTTCATAGCTTTTTAGGGCATGCTAGCTACTATAGAAGATTCATTCCAAATTTTACAAGCCTAGCTACCCCTTTATTCAAGTTATTATCTAAAGAAGTCGAATTCAAGTGGGATGATGAATGCCAAATATCTTTTGAGATTCTAAAATAGAAATTGTCAACTACCCCTGTATTAAGAGGACCAAATTGGTCCCTTCCTTTTCATATATGTATCGATGCCTCAGACATAGCTCTTGGGGCAGTTCTTGGACAAAGGGAAAGTCAAATGCCTTATGCTATTTACTTTGTCAGTAAAAATTTGTCTCCAGTTGAAGTTAATTATACGGTCACGGAAAAAGAATTACTAGTTGTGGTCCATGCTATCAATAAATGTAGACACTATATTACAGGATATCAATCTTTTGTACACACTAATCATTCAGCCATCAAATTCTTAATGAACAAACCTATAAAAAATCCTAGAGTTACAAGATGGTTGTTATTATTACAAGAGTTCAATATCAACATTATTGATAGACCTGGTAAGGATAATCTTATGGCTGATTTATTATCTAAAATGATTCATCTGGGAGATAACGCACCAATAGAAGATAACTTTCCTGATGAAAATTTGTTTTCTATTTCTACATTCACTCCTTGGTATGCAGATGTAGCTAACTATCTTGTGACAGGGAAGATGCCTCGGAAATTGTCTCCTAGAGAAAAATAGAAAGTAATTTAGCTAAGTTCAAACTATATGTGGCACGATGATTGTCTCTACAAAACAGGACCAGATTTGGTAATCAGGAGATGTGTAAGGGAAGATGAAATTCATGATATCTTGCAATCCTGTTGTTAGGACCACATATTGTACCCTTTTTGCCCATAATTTTTGCCATTATTATACCTGTGATCACCTGTATTTAAACCTATATTATCATTTCATCTGATCATTCCAAGGTATACAACGTCCTTTCTCATTACTATACGTTTAATCTATTTTGCATGATATTTTACATCACTCTCGTACTTAACTATTGATTAGAAGTGCATAAGTGTCCATAACTGCAGATCAGCATTGGAGGCCTGTGCTGAAACACAGAACTGTCCAAGATTGTTGTTGCTGAACTGATGCTGAAACACGGAGCTGCTACACAGTCCGAGGTCGCATATGCCGAAACACGAAGCTGCTACACAGTCGGAGGTTGCATATGCCGAAACATGGTGCTGCTACACAGTCTGAGGTTGCATATGCTGAAACACGGAGCTGCTACATAGTTCAGGGATGCAGATGCTGAAACACGGAGTTGTCACACAGTTCAGAATTACAGATGCTGAAACACGGAAGGAGACCGCCAGAACCAACGATGTTGAAGCACAAGCCGTTACAGTTAGCAGTCAAGGCCAACACAATCAAAAGTGCAATTCACGTGGCTGAAACAGCCCATGAATTGCGATGTTGAAACAACATCAGCAGCGATGAGAAGGAGTTGTTACACCAGTCGTAACAGCAATACCTCGTTCAGCTCTTGTATTAGCATTCGGTTGCATGAGAATAGGACATCCTATGCTGATTTAGGAAGAAGATCCAATTTAAGATAGGATTCAGATATGCTTTGTAATGATTGTATCGAAGGGATTTCCTCTTTAAATTCAGGGGACATCACCATTCGGATATCCAAGTTTTGATACATTGAAGCAACTCCAGAGAAGCGGGACGTATTCTATTCTTTCAATTTGTAATGT
>ML781711.1:153137-163880 GCA_009831015.1 Picea engelmannii
GGGATTGGATTAAGGGTTCCTACTCAGAAAGGAAAGAACCAAAACATCATGTTCTCTGTAGACTTTCCTTGGTGTTAGCCAGAAACTGGGTTAGAGATCCCTGCTCAGAAAGAAAGGAATCAGACTGCCCTGTTCTCTGTAGATCTCAACCTCACAAGTGTGCTAAAACAGAAGTAAGGCTCAAGGATCCTGCTTATACAGAAAGGAACTAAGTGCTTTTTTTTCTGTTAGATAAAGTTAATTGTTTTCTTCTTTATTGTTTTCATGAAAAGAGTGTTAATGTTGAAGTCTCTGTTTGAGAGTAAGGGTCTTGTTCTCTGATTGCAGAATAGTTGTTCTTTCCCATTGCAAGGTGTTATTTTAATGTAATCCAGGATTCTTAGATTGATCTTTAAGGAATTACAATAGGGAGGTTACTTTCCTGTGATTTAATTCAGAGCTTCAGTTCATTCAAGCAAGTATAATTAGTATAGATTTCTTTACTACAACACTAAGATGCTTTTGGAATTGAGCATATACTGTGCGTGGCTATCTTTGAAACAAAAGACTTCCCTGGGTTGATAATTTATGTTTCACTTGGTTGTTTAAAATTAATTAAGCAATTATAGTGACCAACACCTGCCATGATGCTCCTTATGGAGGACACTTCGTAGACAAGAGGACTGCTTATAAAGTTTTGCAATCTAGTTATTATTGGCCTCATATTTTCAAAGATGCTAAAACCTATGTATCCAATTGTGATGAATGCCAATGAATGGGTAATCCTACTGCACAAGACCAAATGCCACTTCAAGCCCAAGTAGTCATTGAGCCTTTCGAGAAATGGGCATTATATTTTGTAGGGGCCATTAACACTGCATCTAAAAAGAAAAAGTACATACTTGTATGTACTGACTATGTGACTAAGTGGGTTGAAGAAAAATATTTACCATATGCAAGTGAACAATCAGTGGTAGATTTCCTTTTTAATGACATCTTTACTAGATTTTGTGTACCTCAATAAATTGTGACTTATCAGGGAACACAATTTACCTCTAAAATCATCAAATATGTTACAAAACAGTACCAAATTAAACACAGGAAATCTACACCCTACCATCCACAGGCAAATGGACAAGTAGAATCTACCAACAAAGTTATTGAGTCCATTCTTACCAAAATAGTACATCTACACCACAAGGACTAGACTGACAGATTACTAGAAGCCTTATGGGCTTATAGAATCACCTAGAGGAATACAATAGGACATACACCCTACAAGTTGGTGTATGGGAAGCAGGTACTTCTCCCCATAGAATTCCAAATCAAAACCTTCAGGACTGCAATACAAGTTGGCATGAACTTGGATGAAGCCCCGCAACAAAGACTCTTGCAACTTAATGTATTGGATGAAATCAGGTAGGAAGCACTTCAAAGAACCACCCTCATTCAAAAGTAGAGAACAAAATGGCATGACAAGTACCTCAAAAAGAAAAAATTTCAACAAGGAGATTGGGCCTTGTTGTATGACAGCAGATTCAAGAAATTCAAAGGTAAGTTAACTACTCATTGGATGGGACCCTATGAAATTGACAATGTCTATGACAATGGTTCAATCAGGATAAAGACAATTGACGAACAACAGACACCACTACTTTTGAATGGTCATCGGTTGAGAATTTATAACAAACCCCTATCAAGAGAGGAATTTTTGACTCGTATACTACAGAATTCAGATATACAGGTGATCAGTAAGGAAGAAGACCTTCCTACTGATCCACATTGATTGATTGGTTTATTTTTATTTTATTGTATTTTTTTTAAACTTTTGTACATAGGTTTGGATTGTGTTTTGTTAATAAGTTGAAGGTAACAAGGGATTCCTACCTCCTTTTGTTTTACTTTCGCATTTTATCTTTGTAAGTAGATTTCTATAATTTATTTGATCCTTCAAGAACTTACTAAACATCAGTTTGTAGGCATCAACAATACTTCGGTACCAAAAATCCTGCTCTGGTCCGGTACCAACAGTCCTGTGCTAGTCCGGTACCAGAAGTCTGTCCTTATACGGTACTATCATGACACATCACCTAATTGACAAGGAATGCTACGCATATTTTAAAAGCTTATGTCAATTAATATGAAGTATGAAGCCATGTAGCAACCACTTAAGTTGGAACCAAGAAGTTGAATGCAGTATCAAATGGCAGCTCTTATGAAGCAATAATTTCTTTTGGTTTTGTTGCTGACTAAAGGGAAGTATCTTTAATTTCTTTTGGTTCTGTTGCTAGCTAAAAGGAAGAATTTTTAATTTCTTTTGGTTCTGTTGCTACCTAAAAGGAAGTATTTTAATTTATTTTGGTTGACAAAGAAGACATAATCTTTACCTATGATTGTTAAAAGAACCATGCTTAATCTTCTTTAAAGTCTAGAGGTTTCTCTTATCCAGTATTTCGGCATGATTAAAGGGATAAAAACTATATTAGCCTACAAATAACTATCTCACCCTAACTAGACTTCAATAGTATTCATTTGATTGTCTTTTCTAAAGAGTAACATATGAGTATATGATCACTCTCTGTCATGGGAACACTAGAAAAACTTTTATGGAAGAGGATGTATCAATACCCTAAGGTAACTTTATTTCATTCTCTTATGGACAAACGCAGATAAAATTATACATCTGGATCCAATGTGCAATACAAAAGTTTATTTTATTTTTTTTCTCTTCAGACAAATCTTTAAAGACATCCAAATAAGAGAATACACCTTCCAACCCAATACCATCCCAGCCTGTAAAAAGGTTTTCAGACGAGCCTCCCCTGTCACCATGCAAAAGCACTCTTTAATAAAATTTAAATAGGTGACTATGGAAAAGAATCCTCTAATGGAAAAAGGGCTTAAGAGACTAACCCGCCAGGATACTAAACAGGTCTGTTGGCAGCGGGTACCGGTCTGTGGTATGACTAGGCAAACCCATCAGGGCACTGAACAGGCCTGTTGGCAATGGGGCATTCTGCCTGGGGAAGGGATGTCTCTCACTAACTATCACAACTACCCCACCGGAGTACTGAACAGGCTTGTTGGCAGTGGGTTCTGGTTGAGAAATGTCTCATCTATACTTGTCTGATTGAAAAATCCACTTTTGTCATCTAAAAGATGAACACTACAGGCAAAGCTCATTGTTAACATTTATGAGATACAACTCCAGATTACTAAACAAATACAATTATTACAAGCAAATGTCCATTTGAGAATTACCCTAAGTCAACCTTACCGGTCTGACATCTAAAGCCTACATTACCTAAGAAGGAAACTTCTTAAGAGTGGAGCCCTAACTAGGGAGTCTAATCTACTTATACTATGAAATTTATCCATAACATCTAATGATAGTAAATCTCTAAAGCAAGTTAGGTTGGATATGTTCTTCTGGCAAAAATATAAAAGCCTCCATGTTTTCACTGTTGAATGCTACCCTTGTTAATAAGTCATCAAAAGAAAGGCAATTTCAATTTTTTTTTTTTTTAGGCATGTGATCATATGCTAGGTGATAAATGTACTTCTGGAATTTGATTTGGTTTCTTTTCTCTTATCATCTTTTCTCCATTATGATACAAAGTGTTGAATCTTCTTGCGTAAGGATATGCAACATCCTTGGCATGGGGGACGGTCAAAGAGCCCCTTTAGAACTCTTTTTCAAACTCACATCTCATCTTCATAAACTAGCATGATCACCCTATAACCCTGTTGAACCAGACACAAAAGAAGATAAGCACAGAATAAAGAAGTTTCATGAAGTTCAGGAAATTCCAGTACCAAGCTTCTAGAAAAATCCAGCCTAAAAAGATGAACTCTGACAATCTACAAGCTTCAAATACAAAGGCAGTCACATATGCTATGGGTATTGATCATACAATGGTAAAAGAAAAGGTAACATGGTATTATTTATTTTCCTTTGCTTATAAAACTGCAATAGGTATGAAAATGTATACTAGATCTTATGACCTTAGTGTTAAAACCATGCACCTATCCCTCATACCCATATTCCTAACCTTAATCAATCCTCTCATCACATAAGTGATTGAAAATGATTGAGGGAAAAATCACATCAAAAGTATGAATATGAAGCATGTCTAGTAATGATGGGCCATGAACGTGCTTCATCCTTAAGCAAATCACAAACTTATCTTGTGTCATGAGCCATGATTCAACATCAAATTCACCGCTCAGAGGTCCAATCACCTATCCCAAACAAAAATGATGCTTCGACACCCAACATTCCATCCCCATCATTACGCTAAATGGGCAGAAATGAAATGACTTATCTGGGTGGCGAAGCCATCCAGATGAGCCTCATCTTGTCTTAATTTCTCTTTGTGGAATATTTACTTAAACTCACCATTCGAATTAGCAATGCCATCACCATATATTTTCCCATTACCAACCTTTCTCCAATTCTGAGCCTTACCTCTCCCTACAATCTCCGGTACCAAACCCTTACCCTCATCAGCTGACTAAATCCTTGTGCTACAACCTGATTTTTTCTCACAATTTATAAAGATGGTTGTAAGTAGACATGAACCGGTCTTTCAGATTTATAGAGAGACCGAATATTTCCAACTGTGTAGAGAGAAGTATGCTAGATTGGGATGGATGCCATTTTTGGAGAAATTCACAAGCTGGCATGAGAAGGTATCCCACGCATTTATTCAGGGTTACGATGGAGAGATTGTGCATATAGGCAATCTACAACTAAAAATCAATGAAGCAACTTTAAGGGAGGTCACAGGATTACCTAACAGAGGAGACAAGTATTTCAAAGGAGTAGGAATCAACAAGGAAATGTGCCAACGATTTTTGAAAGAAGACCATCAGCACCCTGATTGGAAAAAGGGGATCCCTAGGAACTATATCAAGGAAGAGTACCATCCAATGCTTGCTAGTCTTCAATGATTCCTCACTTGTGAGGGAAGGTATGATGTAACCTTCATATATCATATTAGGCTTCTATTACACTTTGAAGGAATCCCTGAAATTGATTTTCCATATTTTTTATGGATGAGTCTGAACAAAATGGTAAGAGGTGTCAAATCCCTATCCAAAACTGAGAAGACTAGCTTTACCATCAAGGTCTTATTAAGATGTTAGTTTTATATGAAATCGGGAAGCAAAGGATTAGCTAGAAAATCCTCATCACTCAACACCTTCCCAAAGAAAACAAACCTGTGAAGGAATCCTAGCTTGCTCCAGAGAAAGATAAGGAACCTTAAAAGAAAAAGGGCAAGAAAGATAAGGCAACTCCATCATCATCCAGAACAGTGAGCCAAAATGAAAAATCTAGTAAACAAGTAGGGCCCTCTTCCACGGTCAATAAGACTTTTAAAAGTCAAAGATCAAAAGGTAAAACCAAATTAGTAGAGGAGAATTCAACAATAGCACTTGAGGAGAAGGGTCATAAAACAAAAACTGTAAGGAAAGGGGAAAATAGCTTAGAAAATAAAAGTGAACAGTCTATAGAACAATCCCCTATAACCATTCCACAAATAGAAAAGAAGAAAAGGAAGCATGTGAGAACCCCTGATCCAGTACCCCCTTGTAAAAGAACCATAAGGAGCATGGAAAAGAAAGGAAAAGTAGTTGTCGGTCCTCATACACATGAAGATCCAATAGATCTTACCTCCCCTTCTGAAGACCTATCAGTCCAGGATGACATCCCTAGTTTGACCGAGGAACAAGTCACTATTACTTTATGTGGGATGAGGGAAGAAGTGGAGGAAAGATAATACATCCAGCAAAAAACATTGGAGTCAGCAAGGACCTTAAAAAAATAACATATGAAGAAAAATATTGGGGAGATGCAAAAACAAAACCAGGAACTCAAACAAGAAGTGAAGGAATACCAACTATTGGACGGGTATATCAAAAAGGAAAACGAGCAATTGAAAGAAACCAGCCAGCAACTTCAATATGACCATGAAGATACTTATAATAAGCTCAAGAAAGTACTAAGACTCTTACAATACATGAGGGTCATAAAAAGGGAGTTGAAAGCAGAAGCCTCAGCCATCAACATCATTGATCCACAGAAGTAAAGAATGGAGTCTCAAATTTTGAAAAAAATTGGGTTTGTTTCAGTTGCATGAGGACATGCAATGGTTTTGGCATGGGGGAATGTTGAGCCTCTAAATTGACATCCCCACTACCCTATTATACTCCTCATATATACCTTTTTGGCTTACCTAAGCTTGGATAAATGACAAAGAACACTACCATTATCCATTGATGAGGTCATAAGGAGACTAAATGTTTCATAATTAATTCATGCATTTTTCTGGTTTATTGAGCTAGGAGACTAAATGTTTCATGTACTAATGTTTCAATTTTCCATGTATAACCTTTGACCTCTAGATGATTCCAGCCTTTTTGTACCAGCTCAGCCATCCGGTACTTATGCGTCAAATTGCCACTGTCTGAATCCGGTAACAAGCGCACCTTCCATTCAGATCCGGTACCGAATCTCACCTATCACGATCCAGTACCAACGGCCGTAGACTGTCACAATCCGGTACCAACCACTTGTGCATTGTTCGGAGCTGGTACCATTTACCGAATATCACCTGTCACGATCCAGTACCGATATAGGAAGCAGAATATATCAAGTTTAGCTCCAAATCGTACTAAAGATAATTGTTGGATGTTTGTTGAATCATTAAAGCTATAGCAAGGTTATGATAAGATTGTTTGTCTATTGCTTCATCCTCATACACTTCGTTTCATGAGGATGAAGCTTAAAATATGTAACTGAATATATTGACAATTGACTGATTTGCTAAAGATTTCACCTCCTTGTGTTTCACGACTAAGACTATTTAAATAGTCATAGTAAGGATGGTGGAGGTAGTAGAGAGTTAGCATAACACAGTATGTGAAGCAGCGTTACATATTGTAGAACACATTCTGAGTTGAAGTTTAATAGAAGGATGTCAATTATTTCCAGGTCTTGGTCATTTATGAATGAATGTGAGTTGATTTGTTAGCATAGTTTAATTCTATGTTTTGAAATTTAAGTAAGAGGAATGTGTGGATTGAAAGAAAGCTTAATGTAGACTCCAGTCACTGACCTATTGAAGCGACAAGGGCCCACCGCCCAAAAAAGGTTAGCCTCCTTATATATTAGTGTTAGTAGTTGATTTCAATAGTATAGATGTTAGATTAGCTGAATATTAATTCTTTCAGATGATAGCAGTATAGTTTAGACTAGGATTTCGATCATATGATTGTTTGGAGATATTTACTTACTCTGTTTTGTATATGTTATGTTTCTATTTTTATGAAGTTGATTTTGTTTCATGAACATAAATGTTGGCAATAGTATTCAAACATATTTGAAGGAGAACTAGTGAAGTTTACAACAGCACATTGTGAACCACAGCATACTCAGTATATTGACTATTGAACTACCCATGCTATGTCTTGATGATTGATGTGTGATTTCCCTTTCAGAAGTGTGATTGCATAGTTAGTTTTATGGGTCAGATAGCAGAGTTGATATGTCAAAAGAACTCCATCTCATACTTTCATGTGCCATAATGGAGTAGATAGCCTCTCTATGAAAGACAACCAAAGTGTGTTTTGATTTGCTAGTTTGTTTTATTTCCAACATGCTTAATATAGAATAGTTCTATACTCATGACATTAGAATTACCTTTCTTACTGGTGTCTTGTATCTCTGTTGATTACGAATCCCAGCTTGATAAATAATGAATGCATTATACTAAACATATAAGCAGCACAATAGTCATTCACAGCATGGAGTTGGAGTAGCAGCACCATCATCGTCATCAACATGAAGCTGAAACATCAACATCAATTAGCATAAATCCATAACAACAATATCACCAACCCGAGGCTCGTATATCATCATCAACAGCACGAGGTTGATACAACATCATCAACAGCATGAGGCTAATACAACATCATCAACAGCATGAGGCTGATACAACATCATCAACAGCATGAGGCTGAAACAACAACATTATCAGCACGAGGTTGAGACAACAACATCATCAGCATGAGGCTGAGACAACAACATCATCAGCACAAGGTTGAGACAACAACATCATTAGCATGAGGATGAGACAACAACATCATCAACATGAGGCTGAGACAACAACATCATCAGCACAAGGTTGAGACAACAATATCATCAACACGAGGCAGAGACAACAACATTATCATCACAAGGCTCAGGAAAAAACATCATCAGCACAATGTTGAGACAACAAAATCATCATCATATGGAAATAGAATGAGGCAAGTGCAACAACAACATTTTGTGGTACTCTGATAGACTGTCCTTCCTGACCTTTGAGATCTTCCCAAGAATCATAATATTCCCTAGGATATATAAAATCCTAACAAGCTACCATGTGGTACTCTGAAAGACTGTCCTTAACAGACCTTCAGGATCTTCCCAGGAATCATAAGATTCCCTAGGATATAAAATCCTAATGGAGCTACCACTACTAACAATAGTTGGCATATACATCCACAGGTACTCTAATAGACCTTCCTTATCAGACCTTCTAGATCTACCCAGGGATGATTAATCCCCTAGGATATAAAATCCTAACAAAGCTACCCGATGTTGGTCATGATACTATAGTATCATCAACATTACTCCCCATTTCGAGGGAGGTCCTTTCGGACAACACCAATCTTGTCTCGAAAGTACTCAAACTTCACACAAGATAGAGGCTTGGTCAACACATCTGCAACCTTCTGATTTGTGCCAACATATTGGAGATTTATAGCTCCCCTATGCACCATATCACGAATGTAGTGATATCGGATCTCTATGTGCTTCGACTTATCATATAATACTAGGTTTTTCGTCATTTTTATACAACTTTGGTTATCACATAGAATCACAGTGGCTTCCATCTCCAGATAAAATAGACCTGTCAACAACTTCTGAAGTGATATGGCTTCACAACCGGTGGAACATGTTGCAATGTATTCTGCTTTTGTCATGCTGAGAGAAACATTGGATTGCTTCCTGCTTTTCCATGCAGTCATGGATGACCCCAAACTGAAACAACATCCTGAAGTGTTCTTCCTATCAAAATCACTTCCATCCCAATCTGAATCAATATAACCATACATTCTAAAGTCATGATCTCCAGTATAATAGAAACCATAATCCAATCTACCCTTAAGGTATCTCATCACATGCTTTGCATCTACAAGGTGAACACGTCTGGGATCTACCATATACTGACTCAAGGTGTTCACAACAAATCATATATCTGGCATGGTATTTTTCAGATACATCAACGAATCAATAATCTGTCTGTACAGAGTAGCATCAACCAACTCTAACAAATTATCAACCATGAGCTTCAAGTTTGTTTCCATGGGTGTGTTCATGGATTTACATTTCAACATGTCAAACCTCTTCAGTATTTCAACTACATACTTCCCTTGGTTAAGGAAGATCTTTTCTGGGCTCTGCCAAACTTCAAGACCTAAGAAATAATGCATCGGGCCTAGGTCTTTTATCTCAAACTCTGTAGAGAGATTCTTCTTACACTCTGTGATGATATTTTCTTTTCTTATTAAGAAAAATTCATCCACATACAGTAGCAATATAGCTATCTCATCATTCATAACCTTGAAATAAAGGTTAGAATTATCTTTACTCTTGGTAAATCCCAAGCTCATCAGGAAACTATCAATTCTACCATAACAAGCTCTAGGATCTTGCTTCAGCCCATACAGAGCTTTCTTCAACCTATGGAAATGAGTCTTTTTATATTCAACTTCAAACCCTTGTGGTTGTTCTATATACATGTTTTATTCAATAACACCATTTAAGAAGGTTGTTTTCACATCCATCTGTTGTAACGTCCACTTCATCTTGGCTACAAGACATATGATTGTTCTAATAGAAGTGTATCTGGATAAAAGAGCGAATGTCTCTTCATAATCAATACCTTCATTTTGAGAAAAACCATGAGCCACAAATCTTGCTTTATGTTTTTCAATACTTTTATATGTTGCATGTTTTATCTTGTATATCCACTTGGAAGATACCACATCTTTGTTCTTTGGTCTGGGAACTACTTCCCATACATCACTCTTTATAATGGTGTGGTATTCTTCTATCATGACATCCAGCCATTATTTATGTAATGTTTGTGCATACAAAGCCTTATAAAACATAAATCTAAATATAGAAATTATATTCTTTATTTACTATTCAGCATAATAACAATGTTCAGCAGAATTAAAAATGAACAGCATAATAATGAACAACATGTTCAGCATAATAATAATGAATAGCATAACAATAATGAATATCATAATAATTAACAACATAATAATAATGATAATGAAATGTATTTACCTCAAACTGATTTTGAACTGAAGCTCAACCTGATGTTGAACTAAAGTTAGACTAAAGTTGATGAAACCTGCCCAAACTGATTAACCTCCCAGCCAGCTAGGAACATCCTATCGGGCTCCCTAGCCACAAGATTCCTTACGGTTTCCTGGCCCCCAAGTCGTAAATTCCCAGCAACACTTGACCCTATGAGATTCCTCAAGCAAGTTGTAAGCAAAAATTGATGCAGCCCCCCAAATTGTTTCCTCCCTTCCTCCTTTCTCTCCCAATTTCTCACCTTCTCCTAATATTTAAAATATTACTCAAAAAAAGAGCATCCTTCCCGAGTCCTCCCCCCTGCCTTATCTTCCTTATACTCC
>ML781711.1:190846-207749 GCA_009831015.1 Picea engelmannii
ACTTCCCGGGGTCGTAACTTTTGCATACGATCTTCGTTTTAGGCGTATGATAGCTCGTTGGAAAGATCTATCCGAGAATTACAACTTTTGGCTGGAGCAACATCGATCTACGATCCATGTTGCTCCCCGTTTTCCCAAAAAACATCGTTTGAGGCCTCAAAATGGCCCCGGAAGTTAAAAACTGCTAAAAATAGTAAATTACCAAAATTGCCAGAAACATGTTTTGGGCCAGTTGGAGAAGGTGGGTGGCCACCAATATCCACCTGGATCACCTTACACTAAACAAAACTTTCGCATAATCTCCCTCCTCTGTCACCTCTCCCATTCTACAACTGTGGCCTGGGTCTCTTCCCCCTCACTCTGCAATGGTTGCCCAGTGCAGTAGTTTTACACAGAGTAAAGCTTGAGCAGATGGAAATGGAACTTGATGGGTATGGATTCATGGGCTCTCCTGGGTACGGCGCTATGATAAATAAACACCCCTATGGGATTCCCTTGTGGCATTCGATGATGTTGGTCGTGCTTGGATGCTCGGTCTCTACTGACTAGAGTTGGGTTGTGGGATTATACCAGAGGAAAGAAGGGACCGAGAGTGTAACATGGTATTCCATGTGTCAAGGGTTCATGTCTTGGGAGTGGCTCTCCTATTTCTTGAACTTCTAAACCCTAAACCGATAGCTATCTTAGAAGGGATATGTGTTTGGCAGAATATGTCAAAAAATAAAAAATATATATATAGGGGGTGTTGTTCCAGAGTTTTTCCCCCTCGTGTTGGAAACAAATGAAGCTCTGAAGCCCCACTATAGTTTCCACCTCTTGGAAGAGTGATTGATTGTCATTGGAAAGATCGTAGGTGTTGGTCATTGCAGTGCGTTGCTCAACTGATAGCTTTCCAAATTCCCCTCCCTCTTTGGTCACTTGGCACTGGTGTGCATCCTAGTATTGAAGGTTTAACTAATTTGATCTAGTCACGCATGCAAAATCGTTGTGAGTTGTCTATACCCAGAAAGACTGTGGTGAATTATTTTCTGAAAAATAATTTTAATTGTAAGGGTTTTCATTTGATGTTAGTAGGTTTGTTAGTCTCTAGTTTTACGTGTTATGCATAACTAGAGACCCATGGTCTTCCCTCCTCATGGCTTGGCGCTCGGAGCTTGGGAATTGCGTTGTGTACAATCTTAAGGACCTGTGGGAATCCCTATGGATACTTTCCTGAGCACTCTATGTATAGGGTCTCTTTGTGAATTAGCTCTCGAATGACACATAGTGTACCCCGTTTTGTTTCCCTTGTGGGATCCTCCCTCATGGGTTCTCCTTGGTGGATTTAGCACTAAACATAATGTCAAGATGTTGTTGTGACTTGTGAACTTTGATAGCTCAATGATTGAATTGGAGATTTGTGTCAGGCTTTGGTGCTTGGTGAGTGGCTCTCGATCCTATGTTTGGAGGTTAGGGCGTGATGGGTGTAGGTCAAATCTGTTTTCTTGGGAATGGATGGAAGATGCCAAACCCTGGTCTTGTTAATTTCTCACTTTCTATTTCTCAGGCTTGAGTCTCCCTGCTAATCAAAATGGAATAAATCTAGAAAAGTGCAGAGTTCTTTAGCAATAAGGTTCTGGTGTGCAGGCTTATGCCCCGTGGGATTTAAGTTTCAGGATGGCAGAGTGGTCTAAGGTGTTTGAGGGACGTGTAGTGCAAAAACAATATCGCCCCTTGGGTTCCTCCTCCATGTGATTTTGCTTGGTGGTTGGTCTCGGCCTACTTTGGTGCTTAGTTTTGCATTGAAGTGGGCTCTCCTCCTTCGTGGTTGTGGGATTTGTGCTAGGTTGTTTCAGTTGAACAGCATAATGTGCAGGATTTCAGTTGTTGGTTTGTGCCATGCATTGCCTATATTTTTTTTTGTTATATATATATATATATAGATGTCATACATATATATTTTTGTATAATGTTCAAAATATTCCAATATCTATATGTGTCTATTTATTTATAACTAGAATTAAAATATGTTGTTTCTTTTTTTTTCTTTTTTTCTTTTTAATTGGCTTGCAAGTTGGGTGGAGCTAGAACTTGGCAGATTATTTATATGTGTCTACTCATTTTCATTTACATAAATCCTTTCAAGGATTTCACTTGTACAGGTCAAGGAATTCACTTATACAGGTCAACAAGTTCATGAAATGTTCATTGACATTTCATGTTTAGTTCTGGTTATTTACTAGTTGTGGTTAGAGAGTTTCAGGGCTAATTTTCCAAATTGTTGTAAAGGGTTTCAATATAACTATTTAGGGGTTGTTTAAATTTTTGGGTTAATGTAGGAACAACATTCCTAAACTTTCTTCCTTACATGTGGGTAGGTGGGTAGGCCCTAGTCCAAGTTTTTTAAACTTTGCTCTGATACCATGTGTAAGACATGTGCATACAAAGCCTTATAAAAAATAAATCTAAATATAGAAATTATAACATATTTTCTTCTTTATTTACTATTCAGCAGAATGAAAAATGAACAGCATAATAATGAACAACATATTCAGCATAATAATAATGAATAGCATAACAATAATGAACATCATAATAATCAACAACAACATAATAATAATGATAATGAAATGTATTTACCTCAAACTGATGTTGAACTGAAGCTCAACCTGATGTTGAACTAAAGTTGGACTGAAATTGATGAATCCTGATCAAACTGATTAACTTCCCAGCCAGTTAGGAACAGCCTATCCAACTCCCTAGCCCCAGGATTCCTTATGGTTTCCTAGCCCCCGAGCCCAAAATTCCTAGCAACACTTGCCCCTGTGAGAGTCCTCAAGCAAGTTGTAATCAAAAACTGATGCAACCCCCCAAACTGTTTCCTCCCTTCCTCCTTTATCTCCCAATTTCTCACCTTCTCCTAATATTGAAAATATTACTCAAAAAAAGATCCTCCTTCCCGATTTATCTCCCCTACCTTATCTTCCTTCTCTTCCCTTATCCAACCATCTTCCCCTCATTAATCACTCAACCACCTTATCCCCCCCCCATAAATTGGTCCATCTACCAATAACAATTATATTATAAAATAAGTCTTCAAAAAATATATTTTTTAATAATTTATTAAACTAATATTTATTAATCATCATAATTAAAGAATTAATTAGGGTTGTTACACTTTAGTAGGAATGGCTTCTTCAAATAAAGTAGGTTCCTTTTCTATAATATCCCAAATCAAGGCCATATATTTGGAGAATGGTTAGGTTTCTTTCTTTGTCTCATGGTTCCTTCTGGGGAACCATACTTCTATCCATCTTCAATAAGTTCTCTCACCCGAGTTGTCTTTCTCTTGTTAGATATCGTCATACAGAAAGGTTCTTGGGATTTTTTCTTATCATGATCTTCTGGAATCTCATCATTAGGGGTAATTGTAACTTCCTTCATGGGTTATGAAACTCTAGGAGCTATAGGTTCCTCTTCATATACTTCTTCAAGATGGAATTTCCTTGATCTCTTGAGTGTTGCATATTCATCAAAGGTTACATATCTATTGGTCTCAATATGATGGTAACCTGGTATGTAAATTATGAAGGCCTTAGAGACCTCATATTATCCAACAAATATTCCCTTATTTCCTGAGGGATCCAACTTAGTTCTGTTTTCTTTTGGAATGTGTAGAAATATTGGACAACCAAATATTTTGAGATGGATTACTTCTATCTTCTTTCCAGTGAACATTTATTCGGGGGTTTTGAATCCAAGTGCATAATTTGTTTTGGACATAAAAAAAAAAAATCTTGTTTCTTCATCCCATAAGTGCATTAGAAGATATTGAGTGTCAATCATCATCTTTATTGCTTCCATAATTGTTCTATTCTTTCTTTCTACTACGCCATTTTGTTGAGGATTATAGGGAGTAGTGAGCTCCCTCTTAATCCATACATCTCTGCAAAAGATTCCAAATTCATTTGAGGTGTACTCTCCTCCATTATCTGACCTGAGTGTCTTGATTTTTCTTTCGGCGAGGTTTTCTACCAAGGCTTTGAATTCCTTGAACTTTTCGAGTACTTCATGTTTTGATTTCAAGAAATAAACCCAATTCTTACAAGAGTAATCATCAATAAATGATACATAGTATACATACCCACTTAGAGAGGTGGATGGAATTGGACCGCATACATCTGAGTGGACAAGTAAAAACCTCCTTCTTCTAGTAAATAGGATGCATCCTTCATTCTAATTGGAGTTCATGTCATGTGCTTAAGAGCCAATTATCTTCTCCAGGTATCACAAAACATAATCTTCAATTTCTTCCTTAGTTAACTTCTTGGGTGGCTCATCATCTTCAGTTGCATGGGCATGATGTCTTTTGTTATTTGTCTTCTTGAATTATTCCCTTCTGGTAGGACAATTCTTAGCAATGTGTGCCATCTTATCACAATGACAACACTCATAAGAGGAGAAATGTTTTTCCTTTCTCTGACCCTTATGATATTTATGGAATCTCTTTGGAGAGTGAGATTCTTTATGAAAGTGGGTGAATCTCTTTGGAGAGTGAGATTCTTTATGAAAGTGGGTGAATCTCTTTGGAGAGTGATATTTTTTATTAGGGTGGGTCTCCTTTTGGAAATGATACCTTTTCTTTCCTCCTTTAGAATGAGCATCTAGGGCTTGATCTTCATCCCTTAATAGTACAACTTCTCGGTTGGCCACTCTTTCTTCTTCTTGAACACATTCTTCCCAAAGACTGTCAAATTGGATTTTCTCTTTTCTTGCACAGATAATTTGGATGAAGGCATCCCAAGGTCTTGTGATACCATTAAGAGTTTTCATTATGATTTCATCTTCATCTAAGTTGTCTCCAATTTCTTCTAATTGTTCCTTGAATTGAGAAACCCTAGAGAAATAGTCATGAACTATTTATCCTTTCTGCATCTTTGTATTCTTGAGTTGGGTTCTCAAGTTCATCTTTTGGTTGATGTTCTTTCCTTCATACATTCTGGTTAGGGCATCAAACATCTATTTTGGAGTAATCTTGGAAGACACTTGAGGGATCAAGTGGTTTTTAATGGAATCTACAATTATCCTTTTGGCCCTAATAATATCATTCTTATACTTCTCTTTGGTTCCTTCTTCTTTGGGTTCTGGTACATTTTCTTTTATAAAACATAAATCTAAATATAGAAATTATAACATTTTTTCTTCTTTATTTACTATTCAGCATAATAACAATGTTCAGCAGAATGAAAAATGAATAGCATAATAATGAACAACATGTTCAGCATAATAATAATGAACAACATAACAACAATGAACAACATAATAATCAACGACAACATAATAATAATGATAATGAAATGTATTTACCTCAAACTGATGTTCAACTGAAGCTCAACCTGATGTTGAACTAAAGTTGGACTGAAGTTGATGAATCCTGCTCAAACTGATTAACCTCCCAGCCAGCTAGGAACAGCCTATATAGCTCCCTAGCCCCAGGATTCCTTATGGTTTCCTAGCCCCCGAGCCCAAAATTCCCAGCAACACTTGCCCATGTGAGAGTCCTCAAGCAAGATTTAAGCAAAAACTAATGCAACCCCCCAAATTGTTTCCTCCCTTCCTCCTTTATCTCCCAATTTCTCACCTTCTCCTAATATTGAAAATATTACTCAAAAAACGATCCTCCTTCCCAAGTCCTCTCCCCCACCTTATGTTCTTTCTCCTCCCTTATCCAACCACCTTCCCCTCATTAATCACTCAACCACTTTATCCCCCCCCCATAAATTGGTCCATCTACCAATAACAATTATATTATAAAATAAGTCTTCAAAAAAAAAATATTTTAATAATTTATTAAACTAATATTTATTAATCATCATAATTAAAGAATTAATTAGGGTTGTTACACTTTATTCGGAATGGCTTCTTCAAATAAAGTAGGTTCCTTTTCTATAATATCCCACATCAAGGCCATATATTTGGAGAATGGTTAGGTTTCTTTCTTTGTCTCATGGTTCCTTCTGGGGCACCATACTTCTATGCATCTTGAATAAGTTCTCTCACCCAAGTTGGCTTTCTCTTGTTAGAGATCGTCATACGGAAAGGTTCTTGAGATTTTTTCTTATCATGATCTTCTGGAATCTCATCATTAGGGGTAACTGTAACTTCCTTCATGGGTTATGAAACTCTAGGAGCTACAGGTTCTTCTTCATATACTTCTTCAAGATGGCATTTCCTTGATCCCTTGAGTGTTGCATATTCATCAAAGGTTACATATCTATTGGTCTCAATATGATGGTAACCTAGTATGTAAATTATGAAGGCCTTAGAGACCTCATAATATCCAACAAATATTCCCTTATTGCCTGAGGGATCCAACTTAGTTCTCTTTTCTTTTGGAATGTGTAGAAATATTGGACAACCAAATATTTTGATATGGATTACTTCTATCTTCTTTCTGGTGAACATTTATTCGGCGGTTTTGAATCCAAGTGCATAATTTTTTTTGGACATAAAAAAAAATTCTTGTTGCTTCATCCCATAAGTGCATTGGAAGATCTTGATCGTGAATCATCGTCTTTACTACTTCCATAATTGTTCTATTCTTTATTTCTACTACACCATTTTGTTGAGGATTATAGGGAGTAGTGAGCTCCCTCTTAATCCCTACATCTCTACAAAAGATTCCAAATTCATTTGAGGTGTACTCTCCTCCATTATCTGACCTGAGTGTCTTGATTTTTCTTTCGGGGAGGTTTTCTACCAAGGCTTTGAATTCTTTGAACTTTTCGAGTACTTCATATTTTGATTTCAAGAAATAAACCCAATTCTTACGAGAGCAATCATCAATAAATGATACATAGTATACATACCCACTTAGAGAGGTGGATGGCATTGGACCGCATACATCTGAGTGGACAAGTAAAAATCTCCTTCTTCTAGTAAATAGGATGCATCCTTCATTCTCATTGGAGTTCTTGTCATGTGCTTAAGAGACAATTATCTTCTCCATGTATCACAAAACATAATATTCAATTTCTTATTTAGTTAACTTCTTGGGTGGCTCATCATCTTCAATTGCATGGGCATGATGTCTTTTGTTATTTTTCTTCTTGAATTCTTCCCTTCTGGTAGGACAATTCTTAGCAATGTGTCCCATCTTATCACAATGACAACATTCATAAGAGGAGAAATCTTTTTCCTTTCTTTGGCCCTTATGATATTTATGGAATCTCTTTGGAGAGTGAGATTCTTTATGAAAGTGGGTGAATCTCTTTGGAGAGTGATATTTTTTATGACGGTGGGTCTCCTTTTGGAAATGATACATTTTCTTTCCTCCTTTAGAATGAGCATCTAGGGCTTGATCTTCATCCCTTAATAGTACAACTTCTCGGTTGGCCATTCTTTCTTCTTCTTGAACACATTCTTCCCAAAGACTGTCAAATTGGATTTTCTCTTTTCTTGCACAGATAATTTGGATGAAGGAATCCCAAGGTCTTGTGAGACCATTAAGAGTTTTCATTATGATTTCATCTTCATCTAAGTTGTCTCCAATTTCTTCTAATTGTTCCTTGAATTGAGAAACCCTAGAGAAATAGTCATGAACTATTTATCCTTTCTGCATCTTTGTATTCTTGAGTTGGGTTCTCAAGTTCATCTTTCAGTTGATGTTATTTCCTTCATACATTCTGGTTAGGGAATCAAACATCTATTTTGGAGTAATCTTGGAAGACACTTGAGGGATCAAGTGGTTTTTAATGGAATCTACAATTATCCTTTTGGCCCTAATCATATCCCTCTTATACTTCTCTTTGGTTTCTTCTTCTTTGGGTTCTGGTACATTTTCTTTTATGAATTTTGAAAGGTCATTATCTTCAAGAATGAGTCCAATTATGTACTTCTAGACATGGAAATTTTCCACACCTTATAACTTGTCAACAAGCTTGGTGCTTGCATACATCTTAACCCGGAGCTAGGAAAATGACCAGAAAATGAAATTGCTCAGAAAATGAATATGAACTTACCAAGAGATGCGTTGGGTTGAGGCGAGTTGGATGGAGCTTACCATTTCTGAAAATTCCAAGTTTTACCCCTTTAAACTTGATCTGCAAAATTTTGGATTGGTACTAGTATTGGTTATGGTTTCCTAGTTTTCTGGTTTTCTGGTACGAGCAAAAAATAGGGTTTGAATTTTTGGAGGGTGTGACCACTGAAAAGGTGTGATCAAGCTGCCAACGGATGCACTAGTGTAGGGCACACTTCCCTAGATAGGTTTTGGTCATAAATTCCTCTTCTGTAAAAATCCTTAATTTCCTTGTACCGAAATAATGACATTTTTAGATACCCAGTGAAAGGTGCTCTATGCATTCAAGATCTGATACCATGTTAGTTTTTAATGTTGTTATTAGATTATTTCCAATTTACTAGAGCATTCAATGCATTTCTAAAACAACAACATAAAGAGGATCACTGAAAGAAACACAATCACAAGGTACACAACATTTTATCCTGGGAAATCCTCATGGGGGAGAAAACCCAGCAAAACTTCCTCAATGATAGATTTCTAATACAATTCCAAAACTAAGACCAAAACACCAAAGATAAACCAAGACCGAGCATGCGCCTCACTTCTCATTCCTCCTACAACTGCAACTTCCTTCAAGATATGTGCATTGGATGAGTGAGTGAATGAATGAATAAGTGAGGCGCAATCCTCACTTATAAATACTAGTTGAGGAGGCGCTAGGGTTATGTCTCTTCACTTAGTAGGGATGATATCTTCCAAGAGTGTTTAAAACCACTTTATAAACCCTAGGGGCCAACTTTACAAATACCACCATATAAATATGGTTTGACCAATCCACAGAAGGGGATTTGGTCTTATACAAGACCCAACATGATCAATCCACAAAAGAGAATTTGATCTATAATATAATAACTCAAATATAATTAGAATATTCTTAGAAGTTACAATATTTCAACACATTTTTGGTGCATGGTTAGAGGCACTTGCTAGTAGTATTGTTAACACATGGTATATGGATGATGTGGCATAGATATATTGATATATTAGTAAAAGTACATCTTGGTCTTGGTGATGGTTATGAGGTATTTTGATGTGCATAGTTGATGCACTTGTGATGTTATAGGTTGTGTAAGTGGTTGATGTACATGGTTGATAGTACATATTGATTAGTACAGGTTGATTGGTATAGGTTGGGACAGGTTGCAGGTTGATGTTACAGAGGCAGCAAAGGGTAGATGAGTTTCAAAAAGTGAGAATCCTATCCTTCTGAAGTTGTACACAGGATTAATTATAAACAGGTCGCATACATATGCAAGATGTAGTATAGATAGGTCACATACATACATGAGTTGTAGAATATACAGGTCATGTACCTATTGGTTTTTGTTGGTACAGGTTGATCACAAGTTATTGGTACATGTTTGTTACAAGTTGGTTGCATAGATTGGTACATGTTTACAATGGTATATCTCACAATGATAGTGTGGCAATGGTTTCATCATCTATCTAGAACTTATATTCCAGGGCAGCAGGACATGGAAAGGAAAGGGGGTTGTAGCCTCCTTGTGGGTTGTACCGAAGAATCAGAGAGTTGGATATTCCTTCAAGTTGGATCCTGAGAAATAGGTGGTTATATTCACCTTTCAGTTGTAGTTGGACAATGTAGGGGGTTGTATCCAGAGAATTGGGGAGTTGGATCTTCCCTCAGGTTGTAGCATGAGAAACTAGGGGATTGGAGGCCCCTTCTAGTTGGAGTTGGAGGATTGGAATTTGGTGCTTCCTTGAAAGTAATTCTTAAATACATATAAGAAAATCATTCTTCGTTTCCTCCCACATTGGGTTTCCACGTAAAATACTGGTGTATTGTGCATTGTGTGGATGTGTCTATTATTGTTTATTATGCACTAATGGATGTTAATTTTATATGATGCAATAACATATTAATGATGAACTGGTGAACATTGTTGAATAAGTTAAAAGAATACATATTTTGGTTAAAAGGATTAATAAGTGGCATAAATTGTTCATTATTGAGTCATCACCCCTCTCAGTAATCCAACAATTGGTTTATAGCTCTACCTAGGAATATCATATCTCACATCTCATACAAGTGTTATACACTTCGAAAAAGAATCAGTTATTAGATAACCTTAAGAAAATTGATATTTCTCAGCAGTCATTGGTGTATTTAGGGTATGTGATTGGTGGAGGGGAACTCAAGATAGATCCCACGAAGATGGATTCCATCTTCAAGTGGCCAGTTCCTACTAATCTAACTAAAATTAGTAGATTTTTTTATGGCAGTACAAAACCTACGTAATTTTATAGCATCATTTTCAATTGTATTTGTTTCAATTCATGCTATAATAGCTAGTGGTAAGAGTTTCCAGTGGGGAAAGAATCAACGAGAAGATTTAATGAGATGAAATGGAAGATCAGTTAAGCACCAGTTTTTTCATTTCCCAACTTGTACAATACTTTTGAAGTGGAGACAGATGCTAGTGTATATTATATGGGATTGGTATTGATGTAGGGAGGTTAGTTGGTATGCTATCATTTTGAAATGTATCATGATGGACTCCTAAACTACCCTACATATGTAATAAGGAAATTTATTCCCTAGTTCAATTTGTTAAGAAGTGGAAGAACTATATGATGGGAAAGGAAACCATTATCCACACATATCACTAGCTACTATATTATTTGTAGGCCCAGAGTAAGCTTCAGCAAACCAGACACTAGAAGTGGAGAGGGTTTTTGCAACAATTTCATCTAGTCGTCAAAGAAACACTAATATTTTTTTGTTTTCAAGGCCACCTACATCCAATATTGCATCTTTGGTAACTCTTATTCACATGGAGCATTTTACCCATGATTCATACAAAGAGGAATACATGAAAGATGATGACTTTAAAGAGGTGTTTCAATAACTACAGGGTCAAATTCATGTGGAAGAAGGTGGCAATAAGGCTACTATCATCTCCAGAACATGTTTCTCTACAATATAGACAAGCTCTATGTTCCTAAAGGTGAAAAAATTCTACTTATCATAGAGGATCACACCTCCAAGGTTCCAGGACATTTTGGTGTTGGGAAGATAGTTTCCAACTTATAGAGGTGTGTATATTGTTGGCACGAGTTTGTTCAGACCAGGGTCCTTCTCAGGTTACCAACAAAAGGCACCGTGTAGTATAGAGTGTTGGCATTTTCATCCCCTCCGAAGAGAAGAATTCTCACCCAAAGCGTTGTTGAGATAGATAGATAGGGAAGGGCAGGGAGAAGTCTACAGAATATCCATAGAGTACTCGGAACTCACTTCAGTTCTTGCGCAATCAACATTATCAGATCAGAAACATCTAAATGTAAGAACAAAAACTATTGGTATTGCAAGCACCATTTAACCATAAGAGCAGCAATTATAACTCATAAGCTATACAAAAAAACTGAAACGCATAAGAAACCATGTAAAGACACATCAGATTTGAAAATTTAATTCTTCTTCATATCATCATCAAAGATCTTTCTTACATTACAAATTCAACATTACATAGAAAGTACAGTACAGACTCTTGGCTCCAGACCAGCCACAGAATCCTGATTTCCCAGCCAGTAGGTTGCATTTATTACAAACTCTACTTCTTCTTGATTTACAACAAAACCTTGGACAATTCCCATGGACATGACTCTAAGTGACACAACTCAACTTAACAACATCAGCTAATGACCAAAAATGAATGAGATAACTAATCAACCCTTTTTCAATTATATTTTCTCCTATGTATAGTTGGGTTATGTCTTCTTGTTCGGCTTGCACCTCTTCTTGTTATGTTGCAACTGTTTGTTGTTTAGCTGGTGTTGCGCTGGCTTCAAAAACTATTTTATGTTGTTCTTCCTTCTGGCCTCTGATTGGAGGTTGCGCGACCAACACTTGCACAATTCTTTCTCAAAAATGAAGGGCCCAATAGGCTCCGACAACAATCCTTGACTCATCCTCGAGTCAAGCACTTGGTTCCTTCACATTCTCTAGGAGCAATTGTTGCTTTCCCTGATCTGGATTTTTCTCTTCTTTAAGCTCTTTTGTTTGTGTCTTTTCTTCCTTCACTTCTTCAAACGGAGGGCCCAATTATGGAACAAGCTCTAATGCTCTGTGATTTACTCCATGAAATCTTTCAACTTTGTCCTGCCATTTTCGGGCAAGGAGTGATTCTTCGACCAAGAATTGTTGGGTCATCTCTTTGTTTTGCTCCTTTGGCTTGGCTGCAACCAATGAGTTCCATTCGGAGTCATTTGTTGCATCGACCTGGTGCATCTACATATAGGCGGTTTGAATCACCATTCGAAACTCGCGCAGCTCTTTCTTGGCTACTGACTGTGCTTCGTAGAGGGAATTTAGTTCGTTATCGACCTACTGAATTTGGTGGAACTTTTGTTGCTGCTCCATGGGGTCCATTGTGACCACAACTTCCTCGTTGAGCACCTAGATCTTTGTGTGCACTTCCTCCAAGACTTGATTTCATCGAGAAATGATACCCATCCAATCATTGACTTCCTTAAATATTCTAGCGCAGTCCACGGTCTGTTTGTGTAGTGTTGCTCAGACATTTTTACCTTGCAGTATTATCTTCTGTATTTGTTCCTGTAGCTACCGAGGCTATTGTTCTGCTTCTTGTTGGACTTGTTGTAACTTTTCTTGTATTTGCTCTGTGCGTGTCGCGAGCTGTGTCCATGCCACTTGTATCATCTCGATCCGTTGCTCTGGTTCTATTATACCGCTGGCTTCTGGTAAGTCGGGCACAACCTTCTGAATCTCGGGCCAGGATTCTGCAAGTTTTTCCTAGACTTTTTCCAGTTTGTGCTCAGCTAGGATTCTGTCATGTTTTTACACCATTCTACATGCTTGTTCAACTAACTATTTTTTTCTGGTGAGCTCAGTTGAGCTCTCGACATCCTGGAGTCTTTTCTCTAGTTGATCTGTGGAGGCTCTGATTAGCCCAAATAATTGTGATGTTGGCCACTATGCCAGGTTTGTAGCTAAAGGAGTTGTATCAGTAGGTGCTCTCATTTGTAGAGGGAGTCTGCTGGCTGTTGAGTGGTCTGAATGGGTTTCTACCTCCTCCTCTGTAGGTGTCACTAGTGCGATCCTCAGTCTTAGATCTTCGAGTAGAAGCATCAGTACCTATGTTCTAGTGATGCAGAGCTGCATCAATTATGCACATTGTTGGGGGTTTTGGAGGACTTGCTCCATTTATGCTTGCGTGGTTGTCGTATCTTGTGTCATTGTTGAGTCTGGCTCATTGGGCGCATCTAGTATCTTTGTGTCCTATGGTACTCCTGCATCCTACGTCATGGTTTCTTGGGCCTCCTCACCCTTAGGTGGTGAGGTGATTTTGTAGCACACCTTTCTGCTACTTTGTTTAATCGCTCTGATACCAATTTGTAGCACACCCATTTCGAAAATCTGGGCTTACTCGCGCTCTGATACCCATTTGTACACACCATTTGTACAAATCTCATATAGATATCATATATCCCATGCATTTAAACAATAAACACATTCAACACAGAGTATTCATATGAATTACTGCCATAATCAGCAAGCAATTAGCTTTTCATATTAATTCATATACACAGCGGAAAACATGATAACATTTATAGTAGAGACATGATAAAATGTGATAAAACATAGTTAGACACTTATCTTGTAACAATGGTGGGATCCACCAACCAAATGCAAGCCTTCCACGAACCTCCCAGCCTTAGACCGCGTTGCTCATCAACTCAGCAGTGGGTCACCCCCAAGCTGTGACTAAGCTCCACCCCAAGGCAAGGAATCTCGGCCCAGGCTGAGGTTACAGGGAAAAAAGTCACACACAACCATAAGGACGGAATTCTCTCCCACGAATATCCCACGCTCACTGCCCACATACCCTCATTCCCCACATGCATGTTCCACCCCAGGAGAATTCACCTTCTCTGTCACCTGGACAGTCCTTCGGCTGCCAATCTCCCTTACCTTGGGTTACAGGAACAGATCGGACCGGAAGTCTCTGGGCTCTATGGCAGCTACAGGGTTCCTTCCAGGAGTTCTCTCCTTCCCCTGCACACTCTCTCACCTAGAGGGAGTCGCTCATAGGCCAACAAGCCTCACGTAGTCCAGTACTGTGTAGTCTCAACAATCCCACGAGAAAACAGACACAGGCTTTCCAAAAACTGAATTCGGAAATCACAGGATGGATTCAAAGTCATGGCTTTGGAACAGGGAATGCTCGCATAGGCTCGCTCAGCTTTCCCTAACAAGCAAAGACTCTTCCCTAAAATCAACACAGGCTTCTCGTAGGCTGGGGTTACACACACGAGATTTCTCAGAATCAGACACAAACATTCAAGTCACAAGGTCTCCCCAAGGTTCTCTACAGGAGTTGGGTTATTCATACTACTCAGAGCTTCGTACGCGTTCAGACAATCTGGTGGAATGGGAATCCCCCTTCTTATCGCTCACCCTGGCTATTTTATTTTCATGCACCGGGGTTGACACTTTTCACCCATGGAACTGCATGCATTCCACCAGCACGCGTTCCTCCCACCACTTGGGAAATCACGATTCCTTCCAAAAGGACTTAGGATAAAAACATATGATGCACATATCTTTTGGAATAATATTAAAATATTATTCCCAGGCTTAATCCCCCCTAGGCTTAGCCCCTAGGCTCAACACTTATCCCCTTTCCCACCTTCCATCCCCTAATTCCTTGCCCACTCTATGGATGCTCAGTCCCCCTTCACTCATTCATCGTGGTCGGTCTGCACCTGGCGGTGTTTATATTTTATTAAATGTTCTGCATACATACAAGTACAACAGCAGGCTCCTGGCCTTCAACACTTAGGCTCCCTGGCCTAACAACACATAAGTCTCCAGCTTATAAGAACTTGGCTCACCAGCCTATAAAACATAATCACAATTCCTTTCAGAACTTGGTTTACAGTGGGGCTCAGCCTTGGGGACACTACAATTCCCCTCCCCTTATTTTTTCACTGTCCTCGGTGCAACTTACACTATCTCTGCAGGCCTTTCAAAATTTTCAAAAAGATGCGGGTACTCTGCCCGCATAACCTCTTCATGCTCCTATGTCACGTCCTCAGGACTGTACCAGGTCCATTGGACCTTTACAAGCTCTATAACTCGATTCTAGAGCTATTTGCTTTTCCTGTCCAATATGCGCACAGGATGCACTTGCAGGACACCTTCTGGTTCCACCTAAATCATAGTCCAATCGATAATATGATTAGAATCAGGTACATATTTCTTAAGCAGTAAAACATGAAACACATTATGTACAGTCATAGATGCAGGTAATGCAAGCATGTATGCAACTGTCCCAATCCTTTTCAGGATCTCAAATGGCCCACAAAATCTTGCTGCCAACTTGGTGCAACTTCCCAGCTTCAGGGAACTCATGTTAGTTTTCACTTTCAAGAAAACATGATCACCCACTTTGAATTCTCTGTGGTTTCTATTACTATCAGCGTAACTTTTTTGCCTGTCCTGGGCAGCTTTTAGATTATGTTTAATTCTTATCATTTGGTCTTGCATCTCTTTGAGCAGTTCAATCCCAACTACTACTCTGTCAGCTGGATTATCCCAGCTCACTGGAGTGTTGTACTTTCTTCCATAAAGCGCTTCGAATGGGCTCATCTTCAATGATGCATGATACCCATTATTGTAGGCGAATTCTACCAAATGAAGGTAGTCTTCCCACCTTGATGTTTTATCCATCACATACATTCTCAGCATGTCTTTTATTACCCAGTTCACCCTCTTTGTCTGACCATCAGAGTCGGGATGATACGTTGTACTAAAGTTTAGATTCGTTCTGAATCCCTTGAACAGTCCTTTCCAGAAATTTGAAGTGAATTTTGGGTCTCTATCAGACACAATTGTATTAGGAATTCTGTGCAAGCGTGCAACTTCTTTTAAGAAGATATCAACAACATCTGTTGCACGGTGGGTGGTTTTCAGTGGGATAAAATGGGTAGATTTAGTAAGCTTTTCCACCACCACCATGATTGAATCATGTTGCTTGATTTCCCTAGGTAGTTCGGTGATAAAATCCATTGTTACCACATCCCATTTCCATTCAGGAATAGGTAAAGGCTGCAGCAACCCTGCTGGGTGCCTGTGCTCAGCCTTAACCTTTTGGCACTCCATACATCTGGCAATGTATTTAGCGATTTCTTTCTTCAAACCGGACCAAAAATAATGGCTTTTGACTGCTGCCATAGTCTTCTGATATCCAGGATGTCCAACATAAGCCACATTATGCATCTCCTTTAGAATTGTCATCTTCAACTCTCGAACATTGGGTACATACTGTAGTGTACACTTCACTACCCAGGTTCACCCAAACCTCTCCATTTACCATTCATTACATGGATTTAAAAACAAATGCATTTAACCATAATTAAACACACTTAATTCACAGAGTAAAATATATTTAAGTTACTGTTACCATTAACAAACCATAGCATGCAACAGTAATTCATTTACACAGCGGAAAACATGATACAAAACAGCACAGTCATGTCAAATGTGTTAAAACATAACTCAAATTACTTATCTTTTATCTGTTGTAGCATTCACCAACCAAGTGCAGGCCTTCCATGAACCTCCCAGCCTTAGACCACACTGTTCATCAACTCAACAGTAAGTCACCCCCGAGCTGGGACCGAGCTCCACCATAAGGCAAGGAATCTAGACTCGGGCTGAGGTTACAGGGAAGACAATCGCATACACATTCAACAGGAAGAAGCTCTCCCAGGAATCTCCCACGCTCACTGCACACAGACCCTCATTCCCCACATGCCTGTTCCACCCCAGGAGAGTGCACCTTCTCTGTCACCTAG
>ML781711.1:235102-250649 GCA_009831015.1 Picea engelmannii
CTATTGTACAAGCTCCATCGGATTGGAGCGACTCCCACTCTTCTCAGTTTCGAGATAGGTAGGGCTTCAGGCGAGCGTTTTTCACCCATCCTGGTCATAGCATACCATCCAGTTGCACAAGTTGGACTGCTCCTGATGGTCGGATCTCTGCAACTATGAAGGGTCCCAACCAGTGCATGCGCATCTTGCCAGGGTGCATCTAGTATCGGTTTTCGTAAAGTAACACCTTGTCCCCTTGTGCAAATACCTTGGTATTGATGTGGTGGTCATGCCAAGATTTTTGTCTCGCCTTTTCAACCGACTGATGGAAATCTTCTAGAAATCTGGTTTCTTCAAGTTATTGTAGCTTCACAAGTCTCTGTGCCACTGATTCTTTGTCTGTCATACATGTGGCTTGTGCAATATACAGACTTGGATTGATGAACTCTACAGGCACCACTGCCTCTTTTTTGTAAACCAACTAGAACGGTGTATATATGTGGATTTTATTTGTGATTGTCCTATAGTCCAATAATACCAATGAAACTCTATCATCCCAGTCCTCTCGGTTTGTGCAAAAGACCTTTGTTAGTCCTTTTTCCAGGATTTTGTTGAAGGCTTCAACTGTTTCATTGGCCTGTGGGTGGTAGGGACTGCTCTTGTGATGCTTAATTAGAGATTCAGTGGTAAGTGTTGCTATAGTGTTGCTATAGTGTTGCTAATGAAGTGAGCTCCCTGATCACTGGTTAGGTTCCTGGGACATCCGAAGCGGGTAATGATATTCTTGAAAATGAACCTAGCAGTTGTATCCGTCGAACAGTCATGTACCACTGCTGCTTCGGCCCAATGAGTAAGGTATCTAGTTGTGGTAATGATGTACCTTGCCTTCGAATGTTTGGCAGTGGGGTTGATGGGCCCAATGAATTCAACTGCCCATTTCTCAAATGCATGTAGAGCTCTAACTGGTTGTAGTGGTAATTCATCTCAACGTGACGGTTTACCCACCCATTGACAAACGTCACACGATCTTAGAATATTTGTTTGCATCCTTGTAAAGTGTTTCTCACCAAAGTCCTACCTATAGAAATTTATGTGTCATTATCTTTCCTCCTACATGTCCTCCTGCAATTCCACTATGGAATTCCCAAAGTATATCCTACCTTTCATGATCTAGGACACATCGCCTGAGGATACTGTCTAGTCCTAGTTTATATAGTTGGTCTACGATCAACTGGTAATCTGTTGCTCTGACAACCATATGGAATTTCTGGGTTGCAGAATATGTTTCAGGGTAGGCCCTTGTGCTGAGAAAGGTTGTTATGTCCTCCAGGTATTTTGGTATTGCCTTGATCCTGAACAAATGTGCATCTAGGAGTTTATCATTGACTGATCTGCCACTTTCTCCTGAATCTAGTCTAGATAGATGGTTGGGTCCGACATTGCATCGTCCTGGCTTGATGATGACTTCAAAGGAAAATTCCTGAAATAACAACAGCCATCTGCAAATTCTTCCTTCCAACACAGGTTTGTTAACTAGGTATTTTAATGTTGAATGATCAGTAAAGAGTTTGAAATGATATCCTAACAGATAGTGTCTAAATTTTTGTAAATCATAGATCATCGCTAGGCCTTCCCATTCAGTCGTTGTATATTTGTGCTCTGCTTGCGACAGTTTCCAACTCGCAAAGTATATAGCGTGATCCATAGCTCCATCTCCTGGTTGTGTTAAGATAGCTCCTAAGGCAATTCCTGAAGCATCCACATGGATGTGAAATTATTTCTCCCAATTTGGGAATATCACAATCAGTGTTGTGCTGATTTTTTCCTTAAGTGTTTTGAATGATTTTTCACACTCAAGAGTCCATCGAAACGTTTCATCCTTTTTCAGTAGGTTTTCCAGAGGTGTAGTAATGTTGGCATATATTTGGATGAACCAACGATAATACCATGTGTGTCCAAGTGTGGAGCACAGTTGTTTGCCACTCATAAGTGGTGGCATATTCACAATGACCACTACTTTAGCTGGGTCTACCAATACTCCTTCTTGGCAGACTATGTGGCCCAACAGATTTCCGTGTGGCACACAGAATATACACTTCCTGAGGTTTAGTGAGATGTTTAACTCTCTGCATCTGTCGAACATTAGCCTCAATAGTGCTACATGTTCCTTGAGAAGGCTATATATTGTCCAATCATCCATATAGACCTCTATGAACTTGTGGATAAACTCTCTAAAGGATGCTATCACAATCCTGGAGAAAACTGCAGGGGTGTTATTTAAACCAAATGGCATTACATTATATGCAAATGATCCCCATTCGGTGATGAAGGTGGCTTTTCTCTTGTCCTCTTCAGTAATCCTAACTTGATGGTATCCTGAGAATCTATCCGTAAATGAGTATGCTTCCTTCCCTGCAACCTGTTCTAGGACCTCATCAGTAAAGGGTGTTGGGAAAGGGTCGTGCACACATGTAGAGTTGAGGCTCCTGTAGTCTACACATACTCTAATGTCTTCGGTATCTTTCTTGCTTTGAACGACTATCAGATTGACCCATTCTGCTTCTTCTACTGGAAAAATAAGACCTGATTATAACATATTATCAATATCCTTTTTAAACTTTTCTTTTACTTTTTCGGTTAAGACAGTATGGCCTATGTCTGATAGGCTTGGATCATAGTTTTAGCTCAATCTTCATTTCTCCCAAAACTCCTTTGATTCCCTTTAATTCTAAAAAAGTCTTAGGGAACAAATCTTCGTATTCTCACAGTAAGGCCTGTATTTTTTTACTAGTTTGCTCATCCCAGTAATCACCCACCAGAGCTATCTTGGGTTTCTCTTCATTCCCTATGTTGAGTCTCTGCAGTTTTAACGGGTGATTGTAGGAACTATCGGTCTGACTAGGTATGGTGTTTTGGATTTCCCTGTTTCCCTCAGTCTCTTTGATGGCTAGGTTTCTCAGTTCTTCTAATTCATCTAGGCTTTCTGAAGCTTTACTAATATGATAGAATTCTATAGGATTTCCGTTCATAGGTAAGTGGAGTTTGGTCTGAAGTTCTTGGGTATGCTTGGGACATATTATAAAGTCTGATCTATTTTCATGATTGGTTGTAAAAAGTTCTTTAATCTTTTGTAGGACTGGTTCAAGCTCGGGGTACTTACTTGTGAACGAGAAGTCTTTGCAAAATTGAGCTTCCAGTGTTCACCAATTGTTGGTCTATCTTTTGGTTTCCTCATGTATAAACCAAGCTTTTAGAATTTGGCCTGGGGAATCGGGGAATACCTGAACCCAGAAGAGAGAGGGTATCTCTACAACCTACCATTGTGTCACACACTGTTCGATGTGTATTCTAGGGTCCGATTCTTAGATGAAAAGTTGTGCAGCATGGGGGTCCGTTTGTATCTCTGATTCCAACTGTTCCTTATTCCAGAACCTATATTTGAGAGCTTGCTTCACCTCGTCTCAAGTTTTAAGTACAGTTTTGTGCGTAGCCCACCATCTGGCGGGGTTGTTCTGGAAAGCGATATCTAGTACCGAGATTCGTTGATCCTCTCTCACTTTCTCTTCCATGCTCTACAAGAATTTTCCTAGGTCTGAGGTGCCATCATATACTGGGTGTTCTCTTAGTTCAGTCCCAATCCATCTGGTCATTCTGATAGTTACGCACCTTCTTGAGAATATTTCGTGTGAACCTTGTTTCCAACTATCAAAATCTAGTTATGAGTCTTCATCTGCTTATTGTATACTTCTCCAGCTTACTGATCCATCCGCAGTAGGATTTATATAATCATTTCTTGTCCCGGCTGTTATGGTGTATAAATGTTCTAGGTCTTCTCCTTCCATATTATTGTTTGTTGGTTCTGTGTACCTGGGTCCTACATATGGATCTAAAGGTTGAACTACCTTGATTCTCGCAGCTTCAAAAGTCATGGTATCTTTCTTTAAGTCAATTACTGTGTAATTTTCGTAGGCGCAATCGATGCCAAGTAGCACAGTGTAGGGGTCCTTGTCTCCCATGATCTCAATGACTTCAAAGTCAGCCATTGTTTTTACTTCTGCTACATCTATTTCCACATTCTCCAATCTTCCTATGGGAAAGATACAGTATTGGTTTTCCATTCTTAGCCAAATTCGGGAATATGCTAGTCTTGGTTTTCCTAGGGCTTCCCAAGTTTTCTTGGGAAGAATGTTCACATATGACCCTAGGTCTAGCATGACGTCCTTAATTTCGAAGTCATCTAACTGGGCTACCAGTTGGAATTATTTTCCAGTTCTTACTTTTCTTCATTACACTCTTTGAGTGCTCTTCTCAGGAAGGTTAGCCCTAATCCTTGCTTCGAAGGTTTCTTCATTTTCTAAGACTAGGTACAGCGTATTGCGCAACTTCTGTGTCAGTTGGTCATTCCCCAGAATGTCAGAGAATAATTGAAACCAAATGTCAACTACATTTTGATGTTTCTCAGGTTGTCTTGGTATGCCTGTAGGGTTTTTGGGTGCAGGGGGTGAAGCAGGTACTTGTGCTTCCTTAGGATATACAACTGGCTGAGGGGGGTTCTCTTGTGTTTCACAACTAGGAATGCTCTAGAAGGCTTATATGGCATATTTAAAGAATAGTTTTTGTTTTAGGGGGTCGTACCTGTCTGCCTTAGGTATTTCCTTCTGAATATGGGGTAGAGCATCAGCATCAGCTCTTATCCTTACGCCTCCTCAAGTGAAAATGTTAAGATTCAGAAATTGTTCTTTAGAAATACTTTTGATCTATGAACTAATAAGGTTATTTCCTCTTTGTTGTACCATGTCTTCCCAATTTGCAATTAGCTCCGGGTAGTCTTCAGTTGCATGTCTGTTGGTTCTGCAGTGAGAACACCATGGCCACCTTAGATGAGGATAATCTCTAGCCAAGTGACCCTGCTCATCACACTTATAACATCTGCTCGGTCCTCTTCCACCAATTTTTCCTCCTCTGAACTCTCTGCCAACTCCACCTCCTCGGCCTCGTCCTGGCCCCTGAGGGTTTTCATTTACCCTGAATGTTGTACGGTCTAGCATGTCTTCCAGTGCATCCAATGCCCTACATTGGTTGGTAGTATGTGTAGTAGATGCGCAGAACTCACAATGGACTGTGTTTGGTACCGTCAAATATTTTTGTATGATGGGGCACTATCTTGGTCCATGCCCGTGGTTTTGGAAAATCTCACAATACTCCAATGTCAGTGATGCTTGACCTCCTGGGAACGCGTGATATGGGGCGGGATGGTGAAATAGTGGGTTCGTCGATACTTGTGAAACTCCTCCTGTAGGTCCTGGTGGTATTGCCAACAGATTTTGGGGAGGTCCCATCCCTTTCCCTCGTGTTCATTTGTTTGCCAAATGACCTTCTGTATAGCATCCAGTGCACCAAACCTGTGGTCGTCCCTGTCTGGGTATCGTTAGTTCTTGAATATTTTTTGTAAGGGCTGATATTTGTCCTTGTAGTTGCGTTAAATTCGCATCTACTGGGGGTCAGGTTACTGTCAAGCTTCCAGGGTATCCCGCCATGGCTTCAATATTCATCGATCGTTCCAAGGCATATGTCAACGTGGCTATCTGTTGTTCTGTTAGTGGAATCCAAGTGAGAGGTAGTAGCCCCTAAATGTACCATTCCCTTTGATGTTCTTCATGGATTGGGTGTGCCAACCTCCCTATGGCATCTTTGAACTTTTGGATGTATTCCCAGGCTGATTCACCTTCTCTTTGTTGGATTTCATGCAACTCAGACAGAGCATGTTGTTCTGACTAGGGCAGTTTGAACTATGTTATAAACCTCGTCCATACCTGGCCAAGGGTGAACGCTTGACCTTGCGTCCCTGGCACTCTTGGTTCAATGATATTCATGTACCATTTGAGATCACAACCTCTCAGGGTAGTCTGGAATTTGACCATCTTGTTCACATTTGGTGTCCCTCTGGATCTCCATATGGCTTCACACAAGAACCAGTGTTGTTCAACGTCTTCATCTCCCTTACCCCAAAATTATGGGTAACGAGCAATCAAACCTCCCACATGGCTGGTCATTGTTGATCCTATTGTTTGTATCAATGTGAACCCTAACGAACCTGCTTGATATCTACCAGGGGATCCCAATATCCTCCCTGTACTCGCACTTCCTGGTTGTGACTGGTTAACTAATTGTATTGGAACAGAACTTGTATGAGAAGGTAGTATAGAACTTACTGCTTGTATTGAGGGCACTTGGGGTACGGGTGATTCGGGGATGGTGCCACTGGCTTTGGGGCAGATCTCTTTGATCTGGGGGGTCTCGTTAGCTTCCACTAGGATGATCTCTTAGGCCAGATTCTTGATCTCTCCTGTTATCAAGGCTGAATCTTCTCTTTCTCCTTCAAGATTCATGTCGGTTTCCTCCTCTCTTACCTTCGTGCTTCCTCCTTCTCGTCCCACCTCTTGGGGAATTCTTTCTCTCCTTGCTTCTCTCTCATTTAACCTTTGACTAACCATTCATTCCTATCTTCTCATCCTCTGCAGTTCTTCCATCTGTCTTTCTTCTATTTCTCTCGATCTTCCTTCTTTCCTCAACTTTTTAGATTGTCTTGCGGCTTTCTTGATTTTTCCGTGCCACCACTTCTCAACTATGGCGGCTCTCTTCAAGGATTTCTCATCTCTTGAATCCATTTCTTGTTGTTTCCCCCCCATTTTTCAAAGAACCCTTCCCCTCTCTTTATGCCATGACTCTCACCCTGTCTCGCCCTACCCCAAGCGAAGGTGTTTACATTGCCATCTCGGTCGGGGACATAATAACATCCCTTCCTCCACCAAGAAAGCTTTAATCCACAGGGGGATCTCTCTTACAAGTCTTCCCCTTGGGCCTTTCTTGAAAAATTCCTTGGCTCGTGAGAAAGACTAGTGGTTCTCAACTGCAAATTCGATTATGTATCCTTCTATCGTAGTAGTAACCCAGAAATCTAGGACCCTCGTGACTAGAAAATCTAACCTCTTGAGTGATTCTAACTTGTCGGTATCCCAAGCACAGATCTTCTTGACCCGTCCATGGAACTCTGGAGCTTCTTGGAGTCTCTTGATCCAGTGAAAAAAATTCTTCCAGGAATTTAACCCAGAAAATTTTGTACTGGTCGCTTGATCTTTCTGAGTAAAAGATCGCTTCTCTAGTAACTCCCACCAGTTTTCTTCTTAGTTCCACTTCTTAACATATGAAGGCATTACAGTTTATTTCCCATCATTGATCAATTCCAGATCTGTGGATCAGTGGTAGCATTCTTCCTACAATTTCCCTTTTAATACGGGTCCCGAAAAGGGAACCATTTTGTTGGCGCGAGTTTGTTCAGACCAAGGTCCTTCTCAGGTTACCAACAAAAGGCATCATGTAGTCTAGAGCACTGGCATTTTCATCCCCTCTGAAGAGAAGAAGTCTCACCCAAAGCAATATCGATACAGATAGATAGGGAAGGGCAGGGAGAAGTCTATAGAAGATCCATAGAGTACTCAGAACTCAATTCAGTTCTTGCACAATCAACATTATCAGATCATAAACATCTAAATGTAGGAACAAAACCTACTGGTATTGCGAGCACCAGTTAACCATAAGAGCATCAATTATAACTCATAATCTATATAGAAAGACTGAAACGCATAAGCAACCATTTAAAGACACATCATATTTGAAAATTTAATTCTTCTTCATATCATCATCAAATATCTTTCTTACATTACAAACTCAACATTACATAGAAAGTATAGTACAGACTCTTGGCTCCAGACCAGCCACAGAATCCTGATTTCCCAGCCAGTAGGTTGCATGTATTACAAAATCTACTTCTTCTTGATTTACAACAAAACCTTGGACAATGACCATGGACATGACTCTGAGTGACACAACTCAACTTAACAACATCAGCTAATGACCAAAATGAATGAGCGAACTAATCAACCCGTCAAACAATCAACCCTTTTTCAATTATATTTTGTCCTATGTATAGTTGGGTTATGTCTTCTTGTTCTGCTTGCACCTCTTCTTGTTTTTTTGCAACTGTCTGTTGTTTAGTTGGTGTGGAGGTTACGCGGCCAACACTTGTGCAATTCTTTCTCAAAAACGAAGGGCCCAACATGTATTAGCCCATAATGCAAGAAGATGTAGCTCAGTTTATTAGAGGATGTATATTTTGTTGTACCATCAAGCCTAGTAACAGAAATCAAGGTTTATACCATCCCTCACCTATACCCACTAGACCCATGGATATCATCTCCATGGATTTTGTGTGTGGTTTTCCAACAACCAAGAAGGGACATGACTATTTGTTTGTGGTATTTGATAGGTTCAATTCTTATGCCTTGTAACAACACCATAAAATGAAAAGAAGTAGCAAACATGTTCTTTGAACAAGTCTGAGTGCACTTTGGAATACCAAGGATAATCATCTTAGATAGGGATAATCCTCACATATTTCTTTGGATTTTCCTTCAGGTGACTTAGAAGGAGGTCTAACAGGGTTCTTCTTGGCAGCATATTCCCTAGATGGAAAATAACATACAAACAAAGTAAGAAGTAGGCTCATTTCCACACACGACAATAATTCATATGAATTTATTACTCCAACAATATCATGCTAAATTATGCAATGAAGACTAATTTGAGATTGTTTATACTAAATCTGAGATAGATACTAATTATAAATAAAGATGAGAAGAATTGAGAATTCTACTACCAGATTGTAATGTTCAATTAATCTCCAAGCGCGATTCTACCATAGCAAAATGCATTCATTCACGTTCAAATATTTTGATGTTATAGACATACCTATGATGAAAGAATACTGAAAAATATGCAATTGAAAACAAAAACATGAACACACGCCATCAACTTTATCTTGAAAAACAATTCATTGTGTGCATAGATACCATAATGAAGCAAAATCTCCACAAACAATTGCTCAAACTAGGAATGACAATGCTAACTAACATACCAAGCTCTCAAGGTGGAAATTTATCTAGACAATGCGTGATTCTTACTAGCACTATTCAAATTTATGCTAAGAATGGTTCAATTGGTTAAATGGTTTCAAAATTTACTGTAAAATAACCCAAATATGGCACTATGATTACTAAATCTAGACTAAACCCGATTGGATTTCCTAAATCTTCCAGTTTAAACGCCAATTGGACATTTCAACTACTATATCGGCAAACTAATGGTAGTTAGACTTGATTTCAGTGGTCATTGATTAATTTCTTGTTTTGAAAAGTTTTACAAGGCCGCGAATGCAAAGTGAGTTTTGGGGAACAATAGTATGGAACCTAGAGAATCGTGCAAAACATAATCACCAATTGGGCCTTCATATGGTGGCAAACAAAAGTCCTAAAAACATAGTGAAACACATTATCGGTGTGAAAATAAACTTTCGCATCATTGCCCCTTTTAAATTTTATGTTTGAGAAAAGTTTAAAGTGCTTATCGATGGTCACTTGACTTCACTTTCTCATCGGTGCTTTAGTTTCACTTTCTCATTGGTGATTTAGTTTCACTTTCTCATCAGCACTTAGATTTTCTTTTACATCGCCTGCAAAATTACTTTGATATTGGTGCAAAATTACTTTGATATTGGTGCTAGCACTTCCCTTTCTTATCGACGCCTACATTCCACTTTTATGTTTGTGCATAACTTGTCTTCATATCAGTGATTAAAACTAACTTTAATCCAACAATTAAAGTGATTCAAACTCACTAATATAAACCATTTCAATTCAAAATAAGTGTTGCATGGCAGCGTAGTTCCTGTCTAAAAGTTAATATACCTTCAAAATTAAAAGCTAATTGTTGAGTTAATTAAAAGTTAATTTACCGAGAACAACTTAATTGTTGGTACAATTATTTGGTGATACCATCTTGGATACAATTTGTAGAAATCAATATGAAGGAACCAAGAAGATGGAAGATTGTAGAATTAATGATATCTATCCTATAATATTAATGTTAAATATGGTACTCATTATTAATAAGTGATAATGTTTGTTAAATTTTATTCAATTAATTATTTTTATTTTTCATTTTTCATGTCCCACTCTTTCTGTGATATACATCTTGCACCCAACACTTATGTCATACACATTTTGCACCCAACAATTTCATGATACACATTTTGCAGACAACACTTCCGTCATAGATGGAAAAGATAAATACACATAAAACTATATATATTAAGTTATTGCACCAAAGGAAATGAAATGCACTTATAAAAATATAGTAAAATAAAATAGGTGTGACACGATGAGCTTGGTCGAGTAGTGGGCTAGCATACTAGAGAGTTCTTAGTAATTTATAGAATATTATAACATTGTACCAAGATTTATAGTAATTTATATAATGTTATAACACTCTTTACTTAAAGAATAGTATAAACAATTATTTAAATTTTATTCTATATTGTTTTTAATGTTTTTTAAATGTAAATTTGGAATTCTGGAATTTTGATTTTGTTTATGATAATAAAGGTTTGTGATAATGTTTTGTTAAATTTTATTCAATTAATTATTCATATTTATTTTTATTTTTCATTTTCATGTCTCACATTGCACCCAACACTTGAATCATATACATTTTGCACCCAACAATTCCTGGAATTTATTTTGATTTTGTTTATGATAATAAAGGTATATACTATTTTATATTAATATTAATAAATAAACTATAAAGTAAAATTAATAATATTTATCCTATAATATTAATATTAAATATTTTATATTAATGTTAAATTGTATTCAATTAATTATTCATATTTATTTTTATTTTTCATTTTCCAGACTCAGGGGTTCACATTTATAGTCATGTTTATGTACTACAGCAACATGAGATTTAGTAATTTATAGAATACTATAACATTGTACCAAGATTTATTGTAATTTATATAATGCTATAACACTTTTTACTTAAAGAATAGTATAAACAATTATTTCAATTTTATTCATTATTATTTTTAATGTTTTTAAATGTAAATTTGAAATTTTGGAAATTTGATTTTGTTTATAATAATAAGAGTTTGTACCTAAAAATTGATCATTGTTGACTCTAGAGTTAAAATGGATATATACTTGTATATACTATTTTATATTAATATTAATAAATAAACTATAAATTAAATTTATGATATCTATCCTATAATATTAATATTAAATATCATATTCATTATTAATATGTAATAATGTTTTGTTAAATTTTATTCAATTAATTATTCAAATTTATTTTTATTTTCCATTTTTCATGTCTAGCTTGTTGAGTGATACACATTTTGCACCCAACAGTTACGGAGTCACTAGTTCAGATTTATAGTCATGCTTATGTATCACAAGTGCTACCCAGAATGACAGCGACATGAAATTTAGTAATTTATAGAATATTATAACATTGTACTAAGATTTATAGTAATTTATATAATGCTATAATACTTTTTACTTAAAGAATAGTATAAACAATTATTTAAATTTTATTCAATATTATTTTTAATGTTTTTAAATGTAAATTTGGAATTTTGATTTTGTTTATAATAATAAAAGTTTTTACCTTAATCATTGTTGACTCTAGAGTTAAAATGGATATATACTTATATATACTATTTTATATTAATATTAATAAAAAAACTATAAATTAAATTTATGATATCTATCCTACAATATTAATATTAAATATCATATTCATTATTAATATGCGGTTAATGTTTTGTTAAATTGTATTCAATTAATTATTCATATTTATTTTTATTTTGCATCTTTCATGTACAGAGTGTTATACATTTTGCAGCCAACACTTATGTCATATACATTTTGCACCCAACAATTTCGAACTCTTGAGTTCACATTTATAGTCATGTTGATGTATCACTACAGATAGCAACATGAAATTTAGTAATTTATAGAATATTATAACATTGTACCAAGATTTATATTAATTTATATAATGTCAACACTTTTTACTTAAAGAATAGTATAAATAATTATTTAAACTTTATTCAATAATATTTTTAATGTTTTTGTGTTCCTTGATATACATTTTGCACCCAACACTTCCTTCATATACATTTTGCACCCAACAATTCCGGAGTCCCGGGTTGGTGGACTCGGGGGTTCACATTTATAGTCATGCTTATGTATCAGAGTCCTACCCACTGCAACATGAGATTTAGTAATTTATAAAATATTATAACATTGTACCAAGATTTATAATAATTTATATAATTCTATAACACTTTTTATTTAAAGAATAGTATAAACAATTATTTAAATTTTTTTCAATATTATTTTTAATATTTTTAAATGTAAATTTGAAATTTTAGAATTTTGATTTTGTTTATGATAATAAAGGTTTGTACCTGGAAATTGAGTCTTCTTGATTCTAGAGTTAAAATGGATATATACTTGTATATACTATTTTATATTAATATTAGTAAATAAACTATAAAGTAAAATTAATGATATTTATTCTATAATATTAATATTAAATATGGTATTCATTATTAATATGTGATAATGTTTTGTTAAATTTTATTCAATTAATTATTCACATTTATTTTTAATTTTCATTTTTCATGTTCAGCTTATTTCGTGATATACATTTTGCACCCAACACTTTCATTATATACATTTTGTATCCAACAATTTAGGAGTTGCGGGTTGGTAGAGTTGCGGGTTCACATCATTTATAGTAATACTTATGTATCAAGTCCGACCGAGGCAACATGAGATTTAGTAAAGATTTATAGTAATTTATATAATGCTATAACATTTTTTACTTAAAGAATAATATAAAGAATTATTAAAATTTTATTCAATATTATTTTTAATGTTTTTAAATGTAAATTTGAAATTTTGGAATTTTGATTTTGTTTATGATAATAAACATTTGTAACTAGAAATTGATCATTCTTGACTCTAGAGTTAAATTGGATATATATTTTTATATACCATTTTATATTAATATTAATAAATAAACTATAAATTAAAATTAATGATATATATCCTATAATATTAATATTAAATATCTTATTCATTATTAATATGTGATAATGTTTTGTTAATTTTTATTCAATTAATTATTCATATTTATTTTTATTTTTCACTTTTCATGTCCCCTTATTCATTGATAGACATCTTGCACCCAGCACTTCCGTCATATACATTTTGCACCCAACAATTCACATTTATACTCATGCTTATGTATCATGAGTCTGACCTACCACAACATGAGACTATGTAATTTATAGAATATTATAACAATGTACCAAGATTTATAATAATTTATATAATCCTATAACACTTTTACTAAAAGAATAGTATAAACAATTATTTAAACTTTATTCAATATTATTTTTAATGTTTTTTGAATGTAAAATTGAAATTTTGAAATTTTTATTTTGTTTGTAATAATAAAGGTTTGTACCTAGAAATTGTTAAAATGGATATATACTTATATATACTATTTTAAATTAATATTAAAAAATAAACTATAAAGTAAAATTAATGATATATATACTATAATAATGATATTAAATATCATATTCATTATTAATATGTGATAATGTTTTGTTAAATTTTATTCAATTAATTATTCATATTTATTTTTATTTTTCATTTGTTATGTTCAGCGTGTTTTGTGATAGCTTATGGATCATGAGTCTGACCCACCGCAACATGAGATTGAGTAATTTATAGAATATTATAGCATTGTATCAAGATTTATAGTAACTTACATAATCATATAAAATTATTTAAATTTTATTCAATATTATTTTTAATGTTTTTAAATGTAAATTTGGAATTTTTGGATTTTGATTTTGTTTACGATAATAAAGGTTTGTACCTAGAAATTGATCCTTCTTGACTCTAGAGTTAAAATGGATATATACTTGTATATACTATTTTATATTAATATTAATAAATAAACTATTAAATAAAATTTATGATATTTATTTATAATAATAATATTAAATATGGTATTCATTATTAATATGTGATAATGTTTTGTTAAATTTTATTCAATTAATTATTCAAATTTATTTTTATTATTCATTTTTCATGTCCGTGATATACATCTTGTTCTAGTTCACATTTATAGTCATGTTTATGTATCACAAGTCCAACCAACCGCAACATGAGATTTAGTAATTTATAGAATATTATAACATTGTACCAAGATTTATGAATTAAATTAATGATATATATCCTATAATATTAATATTAAATATCGTATTCATTATTAATATGTGATAATGTTTTGTTAAATTTTATTCAATTAATTATTCATATTTATTTTTATTTTTCATTTTTCATGTCCCACATGTTCTGTGATATACATCTTGCACCCAACACTTTTGTCATATGAATTTTGTACCCAAAAATTCTGTGATACCACTCAAACTAGCAAGCTTCACTATACCTGGATTCACAACTTTCGGAAAAACGACTAAGCAACAAAAAAGATAAAGTACAAGGAAAAGAGAAACCGTAAATTGGTTAAGTATAGAAGACATAAAACAAAGGTTAGTGTATTTACATATGTAATAGATAAGTTTCACCCTACTTTTATAAGATGATAAATACACATAAAATTATATATCTTAATTTAATGCACCAAAGGAAATGAAATGCATATATATAAATACAGTATATTAAAATAGATGTGACATGGTGTGCGGGTTGACTAGCGGGGTGGAAAAGCTTATGTATCAAGAGTCCGAACAACCTATAATATTATAACATTTTACCAAGATTTATAGTAATTTATATAATGCTATAACACTTTTTACTTAAAGAATAGTATAAATAATTATTTAAACTTTATGCAATAATATTTTTAATATTTTTGTGTTTCGTGATATACATTTTGCATGTAACAACCAAATAAATTCAACATCACAATATTTCATAAGCAATTTATTTCCTAAACTGAGACAATAACTTCATAACATAATATTGATTTTCATAACAGCAACTTCAGTAACTTGGATTTATCAATGATTAATGATTTCATTGATAGAATGAAACAATACATAAATTTAACAACTTACTTGGTTATGATGCTAATTTTTGTTGTCTGGTTGCCTTCCTGTTGCCTTCCTGCTACCTGATGCACAGACCAACACTGCCACAAACAAAAATATAACTGCTCAAACCTACTGTCCTCCCTGCCAACTAGGAAAACTACCTAGATCCAAAATATCTATGGATATCCTGGCCCCCGTGCCCAAAACCTCCAGCAACCCGGTGCCTCAACTAATCAAAATGCCACTGCCAGAAACTCTCTGCTCCCTGCAAATCCAACAGTTTTCCAACTCCATCCTCCCATCCTCTGTCCAATTCCCCTCACGTAAACCTCCCTCCTCTCATTATCCCTCCTTCACCGACTCCTGCAATTACTCCCTTACCTTCCCTCGTCCCTGTCCCTGATCCCCCCTTTAATGTTTTATCTTCTCGGGTTTAACAGGTTATCCCTTGTTGGGTACGTAACCATTTTATATCATATATCGTTAATCTATTAAATCCATTACTCATGTTATTAAATGTAATTTGTA
>ML781711.1:259945-273882 GCA_009831015.1 Picea engelmannii
GTAACAACCAAATAAATTCAACATCACAATATTTCATAAGCAATTTATTTCCTAAACTGAGACAATAACTTCATAACATAATATTGATTTTCATAACAGCAACTTCAGTAACTTGGATTTATCAATGATTAATGATTTCATTGGAAGAATGAAACAATACATAAATTTAACAACTTACCTGGTTCTGATGCTAATTTTTGTTGCATGGTTGCCTTGTTGTTGCCTTCCTGCTACCTGATGCACAGACCAACACTGCCACAAACAAAAATATAACTGCCCAAACCTATTGTTCTCCCTGCCAACTAGGAAAACTACCTAGCTCCAAGATATCTATGGATATCCTAGCCCCTGTGCCCAAAACCTCCAGCAACCCGGTGCCTCAACTAATCAAAATGCCACTGCCAGAAAATCTCTTCTCCCTGCAAATCCAACAGTTTTCCAACTCCATCCTCCCATCCTTCGTCCAATGCCCCTCACGTAAACCTCGCTCCTCTCTTTATCCCTCCTTCACCGACTCCTTCAATTACTCCCTTACCTGCCCTCGTCCCTGTCCCTGATCCCCCCTTTAATGTTTTATCTTCTAGGGTTTAACAGGTTATCCCTTGTTGGGTACGTAACCATTTTATATCATATATCGTTAATCTATTAAATCCATTACTCATGTTATTAAATGTAATTTGTAGTTAAATATTTAATTAATTAATCACTTATTATAACCTTTAATTAATTAATAACTCACTTAATTAATATCATTAAATCATCTTTGTTTAATTAATACATTTTTAACACAATTAATCCCCTCATTAGTTTTACTTTATAATTCTTAAACATTTATCCAACTAGGGTCATTACATTGCATCCAACACTTTAGTTATGTACATTTTGCACTCAACAATAGTCATATACATTTTTCACTCAACAATTCCGTAGTTCCAGGTTGACAGACTCGCGGGTTCACATTTATAGTTATGCTTATGTATGAGGAGTCCTACCCACTACAACATGAGATTTAGTAATTTATAGAATATTATAACATTGTACCAAGATTTATAGTAATTTATATAATGCTATAACACCATTTTACTTAAAAAAATAGTATAAACAATTATTTAAATTTTATTCAATATTATTTTTAATGTTTTTAAATATAAATTTAGAATTTTAAAATTTTGATTTTGTTTATGATAATAAAAGTGTGTACCTGGAAATTGAGTCTTCTTGATTCTAGAGTTAAAATGGATATATACTTGTATATATTATTTTATATTAATATTAATAAATAAACTATAAAATAAAATTAATAATATTAATATTAAATATGGTATTCATTATTAATATGTGATAACTTTTTGTTAAATTTTATTCAATTAATTATTCACATTTATTTTTACTTTTCATTTTTTATGTCCAGCTTGTTCTGTGATATACATTTTGCACCCAACACTTTCATTATATACATTTTGCATTCAACAATTCAGGAGTAGCGAGTCGGTGGAGTAGCGGATTCACATTTATAGTAATACTTATGTATCACGTCACACCTAGGCAACATGAGATTTAATAATTTATAGAATATTATAACATTGTACCAAGATTTATAGTAATTTATATAATGCTATAACACTTTTACTTAAAAAATAGTATAAAGAATTATTTAAATTTTATTCAATATTATTTTTAATGTTTTTAAATGTAAATTTGAAATTTTGGAATTTTGATTTTGTTTATGATAATAAAGGTTTGTAACTAGAAAATGTTCCTTCTTGACTCTAGAGTTAAAATGGATATATATTTGTATATACCATTTTATATTAATATTAATAAATAAACTATAAATTAAAATTAATGATATATATTCTGTAATATTAATATTAAATATCTTATTCATTATTAATATTTGATAATGTTTTGTTAAATTTTATTCAATTAATTATTCATATTTATTTTTATTTTTCACATTTCTTGTCCCCTTATTCAGTGATAGACATTTTGCACCCAACACATTTCTTGTCCCCTTCATATCACAAGTCCAACCAACCCCAACATGAGATTTAGTAATTTATAGAATATTATAACATTGTACCCAGATTTATAAATTAAATTAATGATATATATCCTATAATATTAATATTAAATATGGTATTCATTATTAATATGTGATAATGTTTTGTTAAATTTTATTTAATTAATTATTCATATTTATTTTTATTTTTCATTTTCCATGTCCCTCTTATTCTGTAATACACATCTTGCAGCCAACACTTCCCTCATATACATTTTGCACCCAACAATTCTGGACTGACGGGTTGGTGGACTGGTGGGTTCACATTTATAGTCATGTTTATGTATCGCAACATGAGATTTAGTAATTTATAAAATATTATAACATTGTACCCAGATTTATAATAATTTATATAATGTTATAACACTTTTTACTTACTGAATAGTATAATCAATTATTTAAATTTTATTCAATATTATTTTTAATGTTTTTAAATGTAAATTTGGAATTTTGGAATTTTGATTTTGTTTACAATAATAAAGATTTGTACCTAGAAATTGATCAGTTTTGACTATAGAGTTAAAATGTATATATACTTGTATATATTATTTTATATTAATATTAATAAATAAACTATAAAGTAAAATTAATGATATCTATCATATAATATTAATATTAAATATTGTATTCATTATTAATATGTGATAATGTTTTGTTAAATTTTATTCAATTAATTATTCATATTTATTTATCATTTTTCATTTTTCATGTCCCACATGTTCTGTGATATACATCTTGCACCCAACACTTCCGTCATATACATTTTACACCCAACAATTTCGTGATACACATTTTGTAGATAGCACTTCAGTCATTTGCAATTCTACCAAGGAAAAGAGAAACGAGAAATTGGTTAAGTATAGAAGACAGAAAACAAGGGTTAGTGTATTCACATATGTAATAGATAAGTTTCACCCTACCTTTGTATGATGATAAATACACATAAAACTATATATCTTAATTTATTGCACCAAAAGAAAAGAAATGCATGTATAAAAATATAGTAGAATAAAATAGATGTGACACGGTGGGCGGGTTGACTCACGGGGTGGCAGAGTTTATGTATCAAGAGTTTGACCGACCTAGAATATTATAACATTTTACCAAGATTTATAGTAATTTAAATAATGCTATAACACTCTTTACTTAAAGAATAGTATAAATAATTATTTAAACATTATTCAATAATATTTTTAATGTTTTTGTGTTCCATGATATACATTTTGCACCCAACACTTCAGTCATATACATTTTACGCTTTTAGTCCAGGGTTGGTAGACTCGGGCGTTCACATTTTTTAACACTTTTACTTAAAAAATAGTATAAACAATTATTTAAACTTTATTCAATATTATTTTTAATGTTTTTAAATGTAAATTTGGAATTTTAGAATTTTGATTTTGTTTACAATAATAAAGATTTGTTGTACCTAGAAATTGATCAGTTTTGACTATAGAGTTAAAATGTATATATACTTGTATATATTATTTTATATTAATATTAATAAATAAACTATAAAGTAAAATTAATGATATCTATTCTATAATATTAATATTAAATATGGTATTCATTATTAATATGTGATAATGTTTTGTTAAATTTTATTCAATTAATTATTCACATTTATTTTTTATTTTTATTTTTCATGTTCAGCTTGTTCTGTGATATACATTTTGCACCCAACACTTTCATTATATACATTTTGCATCCAACAATTCAGGAGTAGCGAGTTGGTGGAGTCATGGATTCACATTTATAATAATACTTGTGTATCACGTCTGACTAGCCAACATGAGATTTAGTAATTTATAGAACATTATAACATTGTACTAAGATTTATAGTAATTTATATAATGCTATAATACTTTTTACTTAAAGAATAGTATAAAGAATTATTTAAATTTTATTCAATATTGTTTTTAATGTTTTTAAATGTAAATTTGAAATTTTGGAGTTTTGATTTTGCTTATGATAATAAAAGTTTGTAACTAGAAATTGATCCTTCTTGACTCTAGAGTTAAAATGGATATATATTTGTATATATCATTTTATATTAATATTAATAAATAAACTATAAATTAAAATTAATGATATATATCCTATAATATTAATTCTAAATATCTTATTCATTATTAATATGTGATAATGTTTTGTTAAATTGTATTCAATTAATTATTCATATTTATTTTTATTTTTCACTTTTCACTTTTTAACTTTTCAATGATAGACATATTGCACCCAACACTTCAGTCATAAGACTATGTACTTTATAGAATATTATAACAATGTACCAAGATTTAGAGTAAATAGTATAAACAATTATTTAAACTTTATTCAATATTATTTTTAATGTTTTTAATTGTAAATTTGGAATTTTGAAATTTTTATTTTGTTTATGATAATAAAGGTTTGTACCTAGAAATTGTTAAAATTGATATATACTTGTATATACTATTTTATATTGATATTAAAAAATAAAATATAAAGTAAAATTAATGATATATATACTATAATATTAATATTAAATATCATATTCATTATTAATATGTGATAATGTTTGGTTAGATTTTATTCAATTAATTATTCATATTTATTTATTTTTTTCATTTGTTATGTTTAGATATTGATATTAAAAAATAAAATATAAAGTAAAATTAATGATATATATACTATAATATTAATATTAAATATCATATTCATTATTAATATGTGATAATGTTTTGTTAGATTTTATTCAATTAATTATTCATATTTATTTATTTTTTTCATTTGTTATGTTTAGCTTGTTTCGTGATAGCTTATGTATCTAGTCCAACCCACTTCAACATGAAATTTAGTAATTTATAGAATATTATAACATTGTATCAAGATTTATAGTAACTTATATAATTATATAACACTTTTTACTTAAAAAAATGTATAAACAATTATTTAAATTTTATTCTATATTGTTTTTAATGTTTTTAAATGTAAATTTAGAAATTTTGAATTTTGATTTTGTTTACGATAATAAAGGTTTGTACCTAGAAATTGATCATTCTGGACTCTAGAGTTAAAATGGATATATACTTGCCTATACTATTTTATATTAATATTAATAAATAAACTATAAAATAAAATTAATGATATTTATTCTATAATATTAATATTAAATATGGTATTCATTATTATTATTAATATGTGATAATGTTTTGTTAAATTTTATTCAATTAATTATTCATATTTGTTTTTATTATTCATTTTTTATGTTCCGTTTGTTTCATGATATATATATTGCACTCAACACTTTTGTCATATACATTTTGCACTTAATAATTGTGGACTTGTTGTTTGACTGACTCGCTAGTTCACATTTATAGTCATGCTTATGTATCACAAGTCCAACCAACTTCAACATGAGATTTAGTAATTTATAGAATATTATAACATTGTACCAAGATTTATAAATTAAATTATATAATGCTATAACACTTTTTACTTAATGAATAGTATAAACAATTATTTAAATTTTATTCAATATTATTTTTAATGTTTTTAAATGTAAATTTGGAATTTTGAAATTTTGATTTTTAATAATAAAGATTTATACCTAGAAATTGATGATTTTTAACTATAGAGTTAAAATGGATATATACTTGTATATATTATTTTATATTTATATTAATAAATAAACTATAAAGTAAAATTAATGATATCTATCATATAATATTAATATTAGATATCATATTCATTATTAATATATAATAATGTTTTGTTAAATTTTATTCAATTAATTATTTTTATTTATTTTTATTTTTCATTTTTCATGTCTGTGATATACATCTTCCACCCAATACTTTCGTTATATACATTTTGCACCCAAAAAATCCGTGATACACATTTTGCATATAGCACTTTCGTCATTTTCAATTCTACCCGACTTTCAGAAGAAAAAAAAACGACTAACAAGAAAGATAAAGTACAAGGAAATTGATTAAGTATAGAAGACAGAAAACAAGGGTTAGTGTATTCACATATGTAATAGATAAGTTTCACCCTACCTTTGTAAGATGATAAATACACATAAAAATAGATGTGACACGGTGGGGGTTGACTCGCAGGTGGCAGAGCTTATGTATCAAGAGTCCGACCCACCTAGAATATTATAACATTTTACCAAGATTTATAGTAATTTATATAATGCTATAACGCTTTTTACTTAAAGAATAGTATAAATAATTATTTTATTTTATTGTGTTCCGTGATATACATTTTGCACCCAACACTTCTGTCATATACATTTTGCACCCAACAATTCTGGAGTCCTGAGTTGACGAACTCGTTTACATTTTTAGTCATGCTTATGTATCAGGAGTCCTACCCACTGCAACATGAGATTTAGTAATTTATAGAATATTATAATATTGTACCAAGATTTATAGTAATTTATATAATGCTATAACATTTTTTACTTAAAGAATAGTATAAACAATTACTTAAATTTTAGTCAATATTATTTTTAATGTTTTTAAATGTAAATTTAAAATTTTAGAATTTTGATTTTGTTTATGATAATAAAAGTTTGTACTTGAAAATTGAGTCTTATTGATTCTAGAGTTAAAATGGATATATACTTGTATATACTATTTTATATTAATATTAATAAATAAACTATAAAGTAAAATTAATTATATATATATTAATATTAAATATGGTATTCATTATTAATATGTGATAATGTTTTGTTAAATTTTATTTAATTAATTATTTGCATTTATTTTTAATTTTCATTTTTCATGTTCAGCTTGTTCGGTGATATACATTTTGCATCCAACAATTCAGGAGTAGCAGGGCGTGGAGTTGCGAGTTCACATTTATAGTAATACTTATGTATCAAGTCCTACTGAGGCAACATGAGATTTAGTAATTTATAGAATATTATAACATTGTACCAAGATTTATAGTAATTTATATAATGCTATAACACTTTTTACTTAAAAAATAGTATAAAGAATTATTTAAATTTTATTCAATATTATTTTTAATGTTTTTAAATGTAAATTTGAAATTTTGGAATTTTTATTTTGTTTATGATAATAAACATTTGTAACTAGAAATTGATCCTTCTTGACTCTAGAGTTAAAATGGATATAGATTTGTATATACCATTTTATATTAATATTAATAAATAAAGTATAAATTAAAATTAATGATATCTATCCTATAATATTAATATTAAATATCTTATTCATTATTAATATGTGATAATGTTTTCCCCGGATGGGGTGTCAAAAGCTCAGTCGAGGACACGCGGAAGGATGCCAGGACGCTCATTAAATGGCATCAATCGGCCCCATTCCTCCGTCAATTAATCGACTTATGGATTGCACTCGCCACCTTAATGCGAAGAGCCCCCTCGCGCGCGGGAGCGGTACCAGGAGGCAGAGCACTCAAAGCACAGCGTTAATGGTGATTGTGTGTATAGCCGCTAGTGGTTTTATAACGACAAGGGACCGAGCAGAGATGTATTCGGCCTTCGCAGAGCTCACTCTTTACGAGAGACCTCTCCGTTTTCTATCAAGGATAGAGCAGAGAGAGGGCGCCCAGCACTTCCAACCCACACCCATCTGCATTCCTACAGAAGCTTTCATCATGCCTCGACTCAGAGGCAAGTCACGCAAAGGAGAAGCCTGGTATAGGGATGAATCCCGACGTAAGCGCATTCAAAAATTTGAGAAAGCCTTGGTTTTGGCATCCATACGACGCAAGAGACGCTCCTGGTCGACACCTATGGCAATTGTGGAACAGGTCAGCCCGGAGGAAGCCATGCAAGACCAACCTCCCGTGGCAGAGGCAGCTGAGCACTCCCACCTGGAAAGACACAGTGCTGCCCACCTGGACTTTCCCCCCCACTGTATAGTCGAGGAGGAAATCCCACCAGGCGACGCCACAGGAACAGACAGGAGCAAGGAAAAATCGACTAGTCCAATGGGAGACCACAAGGCAGAAGCAGAAGGCAGGTGGAAGCATGACGATGAAGGAGAACCGGACCAGCCCACCCTCTCGGAACCCTGGCACCTGTCACTCGTTTTTGAGCTCAGAAGCATGTTGGGCGACCTTGGCTATCGTCTCGACAGAATGGAGCAACGAATGGACATGCTTTTCGCAGCCTTCTCAAAGACCACCCCGAAGAAGTAGTGTCCAACTTGCGCACAGGAGTTTGCAATTCCAGCAGGATGGCGTCGAACAGGATACAAGCGAGCGAGCTCGAGCAAACAGCCGCCCAAGGGTCCTGGTTAGAAGTTTTAATGCTCTTCTGGTCTAGTTCGTTTTCATAGACTTTTTAAGCGTAGGAATGCTCTGGTTTTTGAAACTCTATATCACCGCCACCCTGGTTTCCCTCGGGCAGGGTGAGCTTAAATGTGTTTTAACAATAGACATGTATCAAGTACAGGTGGCCCAGCTGTCCCGGTTTCCTGCTAAGGCAGGCCAACTGGAGCCAACACCAGTCACTGTATACTTTGGTTTTTGCTAATAGAAAAGGTCCCACCGTTTTATTTAAAAAAAAAAAAAAATATGTGATAATGTTTTGTTAATTTTTATTCAATTAATTATTCATATTTATTTTTGTTTTTCACTTTTCATGTCCCCGTATTGAGTGATAGACATCTTGCACCCAACACTTCTCTCATATACATTTTGCACCCAACAATTCACATTTATAGTCATTCCTATGTATCACGAGTCTGACCGACCACAACATGAGACTATGTAATTTATAGAATATTATAACAATGTACCAAGATTTAGAGTAATTTATATAATGCTATAACACTTTTACTTAAAGAATAGTATAAACAATTATTTAAACTGTATTTAATATTATTTTTAATGTTTTTAAATGTAAATTTGGAATTTTGAAATTTTTATTTTGTTTATGATAATAAAGGTTTGTACATAGAAATTGTTAAATTGGATATTTACTTGTATATACTATTTTATATTAATATTAAAAAATAAACTATAAAGTAAAATTAATTATATATATACTATAATATTAATATTAAATATAGTATTCATTATATCTATACTATATACTTGTTATGTTCAGCTTGTTTCGTGATAGCTTATGTATCACGAGTCCAACCCATCGTAACATGAGATTTAGTAATTTATAGAATATTATAACATTATATCAAAATTTATAGTAACTTATATAATCATATAACACTTTTTACTTAAAAAAATGTATAAACAATTATTTAAATTTTATTCAATATTATTTTTAATGTTTTTAAATGTAAATTTGAAATTTAGAAATTTTGATTTTGTTAGGATAATAAAGGTTTGTATCTAGAAATTGATCCTTCTTGACTCTAGAGTTAAAATGGATATATACTTGTATATACTATTTTATATTAATATTAATAAATAAACTATAAAACAAAATTAATGATATTTATTCTATAATATTAATATTAAATATGGTATTCATTATTAATATCTCATAATGTTTTGTTAAATTTTATTCAATTAATTATTCATATTTATTTTTATCATTCATTTTTCATGCCCCGCTTGTTTCGTGATATACATCTTGCACCCAACACTTCAGTCATATACATTTTGCACTCAACAATTGTGAACTAGCGCTTTGATTGAATAGCTCATTCACATTTATAGTCATGCTTATGTATCACAAGTCCAACCAACAAACCAACAGCAACATGAGATTTAATAATTTATAGAATATTATAACATTGTACCAAGATTTATAAATTAAATTAATGATATATATCCTATAATATTAATATTAAATAGGGTATTCATTATTAATATGTGATAATGTTTTGTTAAATATTATTCAATTAATTATTCATAATTATTTTTATTTTTCATTTTTCATGTCCCTCTTGTTCTGTGATATACATCTTGCAGCAAACACTTCTCTCATATACATTTTGCATTATGGATTGTCGGGTTGGCAGGTTGAAGGACTGGCGGGTTCACATTTATAGTCATGCTTATGTATTGACAACATGAGATTTAGTAATTTATAGAATATTATAACATTGTACCAAGATTTATAATAATTTATATAATGTTATAACACTTTTTACTTAATGAATAGTATAAACAATTATTTAAATTTTATTCAATATTATTTTTAATGTTTTCAAATGTAAATTTGGAATTTTGAAATTTTGATTTTGTTTATAATAATAAAGGTTTGTACCTAGAAATTGATCATTCTTGACTATAGAGTTAAAATGGATATATACTTGTATATATTATTTAATATTAATATTAATAATTAAACTATAAAGTAAAATTAATGATATCTATCCTATAATATTAATATTAAATATCGTATTCATTATTAGTATGTGATAATGTTTTGTTAAATTTTATTCAATTAATCATTTATTTTTATTTTTCATTTTTCCTGTCTCACATGTTCTGTGATATACATCTTGCACCCAACACTTCCGTCATATGCATTTTGCACCCAACAATTCTGTGATACACATTTTGCAGATAGCACTAAGTAACAAGAAAGATAAAGTACAAGGAAAAGAGAAAGGGGAATTTGGTTAAGTATAAAAGACAGAAAACAAGGGTTAGTGTATTCACATATGTAATAGATAAGTTTCACCCTACCTTTATAAAATGATAAATACACATAAAACTATATATCTTAATTTATTGCACCAAAGGAAATGAAATGCATGTATAAAAATATAGTAGAATAAAATAGATGTGACACAGTACTCGGTTGACTTGCGGGGTGGCAGAGCTTATGTATCAAGAGTCCAACGGACCTAGAATATTATAACATTTTACCAAGATTTATAGTAATTTATATAATGCTATAACACTTTTTACTTGAAGAATAGTATAAACAATTATTTAAATTTTATTCAATATTGTTTTTAATGTTTTTAAACAATTATTTAAATTTTATTCAATATTGTTTTTAATGTTTTTAAGTGTAAATTTGGAATTTTGAAATTTTGTTTTGATAGAATGTCTAAATGAAACTTTTAAATTTTTGAAACATTAAGAATATATACCATGAAAAATTTCTAAATTTCTGAGACACCAAGATTATACATCTTGAAAAAAAATCTCAAACAACACCTAAAAAACTTTTAAATTTTTTGAAATAATTTCTGAAAAACCAATACCTGAAACTTTTAAAGTTTTGAAACACTAAGATTATACACCATGCAAAATTTATAAATTTATGAGGCACCAAGATTATACATCTTGAAAAAATTATTTCACACAAAGATTATACAGAGACTCGACAACTCAAATATGCAATTACAGTGATTTTAGTCAATAAAGTAAACTTGATTAAAACTTGATTAAAAAATGTGCCCTGATAAAAATCGGTAGGGCATTTACAATATTTCTTTAAATACTATTGCATTTATATAAAGTGTTTACTTTTAAAAACGAAAGTAAACGAGTCCAAAATATTATAACATCTTACCAAGATTTATAGTAATTTATACACATAAACACTAAGTTTATACACCATGAAAAAATTCTAAATTTCTGAGACACTAAGATTATACACCTTGAAAAAAAATTGAATTTATGAAATAATTTATGAAACAACACAAAAAAAATTTAAAATTTTTAAACACTAAAATTATACACCATGCAAAATATCTAAATTTATGAGGCACCAAGATTATACACACCCAGCAACTCAAATATGCAATTATAGTAATTTCAGTGGGTAATTTCCTAAATTTCAGTTGAAGTAAACTTGATTAAAAAATGTGTCCAGTTAAAAACCAAGGTAGAGCATTTACAATATTTCTTTAAATATTATCACATTTATATAACCTGCTTACTTTTAATATTATCAGTCCACCATGCTCCCACACGTTCATGCCACACTTTGATGTACATATAATGTCTTAAAGGCATGATATTTCGCTTTAAAGGCATCAGGGTTGGAGACATTGGACTTACCAGAAATATACATTCCATTAGTGTCCAATTTTCCTATGAAACTATAGTTTTCATAACATATGAAGCAGATAAAATCCCAAGTTCTACCGCCAACGGAACTCTCACATTTTTGTGGGACGATAGTTGTTGCATATTGTGATACTGAAAAACAGGTCCAACTGTGGATGCCGGAAACCAACCTTGCAAAGTTGAAGCAAATAAGGGCGTAGGATCTCAACCCTGCAAACTGCAAGAACAGGTCTAACTGCCCAAATTCACTACATACAAGATTGTATCCAAAACTCAGAGGAAAATGCATTGTAACACACATGTTAAGTAAACATTTAAGGCTGTGAGGCTTGTTAAATAAACATTTAAGGATGCCAGAACCATCCAAGGGCCTCGCGCTGTGTAAACATTTAAGAAAGAATGTGTGTGGCGAGCCTCTTTACGTACGTTAAGTACTTAATAATAATAAAAAATAAGCAAACCTTGGATACACTAGCATACCAAACATTGGGATAAATTTAGCTAGCAGAAAATGCTAAGACAAACATTCAAATTAACAATAGCATTAATCCACCTTGAAGCAATGCATAAGAAAATATATGATTCAAAAAGATTGTATACGATCAAAAAGTTTGGATATGCTAACATATAAAACATTGGGAATAATGAAGCCAGCAATAAGACCTCCAATCTATTATTCAATCAGATCATAACATATATGGTACTTTTTATTATATAAAAATCAATGTTTTTTGTTCCTTAGTTCCAACATTAGATATTATGCAAATATTTGTGGTCAAAGGACAAACTAATATGAGGTCAACGAATTATCAATCACTATAGTCCCTATATGCCTACGGCAGGGACTAATAAGGCTTAGGGACTTAGAAATTTTGGTTTTCTCAAGGCTTAAATATGTTTGCTAAGCTATATGATATGCATGAAATCATTGCAATTGAAAATGCAAAAAATCAAAGAAAATGTGGTACCCAAAATTTTAAAAGTTTAGGTGTGTTGTGTACTCAACACATTGATATTTGTACATGTTTTTCAATGATTTAGCCTCAATTGTCGTTCCTCATATTTGATGGGCTTTATCTCATAGTTCCTAGAGCCACCAACTTGAGCTTCCCTTCCGAGAGCTCACTTCAAATCTTGGGGGGGTTTCCTGCTCAGTAGGGATCCTCTGGTTGTTTATTTTCCCCCCCAAGGGAGCATCAATTTTTATATATTTAGAGTCGACTAAGTCTTCACTATGCTTATATATTCATCTTTACCTCTTGGTTCCATTATTGTATATAGGACCGTTGATATCATTGTATGATGATCTAGCATCTCTTCACCATGACAATATCTTGTATTATGTCATGACACCATTTTTTCTCATTGACCTAGCCCATTTATGCCATGGTCCATCATCATATCATTATTTGAAGATATCTCGATGATCATGGGTATGCCCACCTCATCCCTATTGGTATCTTGTACACACCTAACCTCTTTGGTTTGTCATTGACAAGTGGTTCTCTTTATTCCTTCCATGGACCATCCTCCTTTGGACACTCCACTCACTCCTTGATACTCCCTTTGCTTAGGTAAAGAAACTATAATTTATTTTTTTCATACAATTTTATCCAAACTCACACATTAAAAGGTAATCTATTATCACCTTAATATTTCTCACTTGCACCATTTCCAATAGTTATACCTGAATACATCACTTTGACATGCATAACCCTTATCTTTAGCTAGAGTAGTCCAAGTCAACCCCTGGAGTTGACCAAAATTGGTTGGCAAAAATATTGGCCCATTATGTACATGTGAACAGTGTAGATAAACCCAAAAAACCTGTGATGCCCCTTAAAATTAATAAAAATTTAATTATTTTCCATCCCCCATCAATGCAACTTAATTGTCG
>ML781711.1:283547-293813 GCA_009831015.1 Picea engelmannii
AGGCTTTGAGTGTTGACAAGGTTCCTTCATATTGTTTGCATCATAACCTGAAGTCTTTTGACCTAGTTGTTTAACGTGAAACTTTGATGGTTCTTGGTAAACTATTTTCCTTGCTTTCATTGTTGTATGTTTGTTTGTGCTTCTTGTGCTTTTTTCATTAATTGTAATCCATCTTTCATGAAAGATGGACCTTCAATACCATATAATTTATAATGTTGACCTTTTCAATGAAATTCCATGAACTGTTCTTCAAGGTTGGGGTATGTGTCGGGGTATGTGCCCTTTGATATTTCATTAACCTAATGATATTATTATTATATTTATTATTATGTTTGTTACACCACTTGTCTAAAAATACTTGTTCATAGGCTTCATTTGAAAGTGGCATTATATTGCCATGCTTAAACAACTACCACCATTGACAATATCTTCCTTTAAACCATAGTGTATCTAATCTCTACATCTCACTTTCCAACTTAACTTTGCCATGTGTGTGTATTCTTCAATATTAAGACCATCATCTTTTCTTGCAAAAGACATCTTCCTTTCTATAACCTATAAATAGAACTAGTGTTTTGAAGAAATAACTTACTTTTCAACAAAGCTCCTCTATGCGGCTACGATTTTGAAGTGACAGATTTGAACTAACCATAACTCCCTCAATATTAATCGAAATCTTTATTATGACCACAATTATGAAATGTTGTGACCACTCTGCATCTACTTCCACTAATCTAGTGACGATTTAGGCACTCTGTCAAAAGATATCTACCATGCAATATGCATGGTCATAACTCAACAAAGAAACCCTAAAATTGTTGATTTTAAATCAATGATATCTTCAATTCCTTTACTCTATTTTGAACAATTTTTTTTAAAATTAGGTTTTTTTATAGAGGAAGTCAAATATGTGCTTGGTTTCTTCCAATTTTGCAGAGAGCTATAGGAATGGATCTGAATGTCTTCACCCTCTTTTTTCCTTCGAAATTTTGAAAAAAAAAAACTTCCATTTTTTGCCCAAAAATTTTGAAAAGAGTATTATATCACATTGTGAAAATGAATAAAATAAGTTTGTCACAAATGACATTCAAGAAGGAATCAAAGAAGGTTACATCACATTGCAACATTCAACCATAATTAAATATGGTTATGTCACATTGCAATGTTTCAGAATGGTTATGTAGCATTCCAACATTTGATAATTAATAAAAGTGATAATCTTGCATTGCAACACTTCATAATGTTCAATGACATTGAGCTTTGGTGACTCTTATAGACTTGACATGTGTTCATTATAGTTGACTATGGTCTATAAGGTCTATATGGTTGAGTTTATGGTTATATGATTTATATGGGTTGTTATAACAAAGTTAGTTGGCTTTATCGTTAAGTATTTTATGATTGGGTTTGTCTCCATGACATAAAATGATAAACTTGTTAATCATATTCAGAGACATTTTATTTTCTACTTTCAAGGTATATTGAAGGAGAAATGTTAAAAAAAGAAAGAAATCCAATAACACCTAAAATGAATAAAGACTAAGCTTCAATGTAATGATTGCACATGGAGAAAATTTAGAAGTTACATTAAAGTAGATGGTCATCTAAGCAACATTTTTTTTTGCTAAAATAAAAAATATTCACATACTAATAAGTATGACATTTTATACCAACATAATGTTTTGGCTTTGCTTGAGTTTGGCAAGTTAACTCAAAATCCTACCATGTGATAATGAGATGAAATTAAAATGTCTATTTCGTAACTTAACACAAATAATGTGTATTTATATACATTCATTTTGCAAAAGCCTTATCTTGAGATCCTTAACCTTTCAAGTTTTTGCACCTATTACATTTACATTTTTATTAAAACTTTCCAAAACTTCCACAAAAATATATAATATAAGATCTTTTGTAAGGAAATCTAAAATATGAAACCCATACCAAAAGAGATCTAAAATATGAATTCAAAGGAATAACACCCCACTCCTTCATTGATCATGAAGTTTTTTTTTTATGGTCTAAAAGGAGATCTAAAATATGAATTCAAGTAACACCCCATTCTTTCACTAATAATGAAGTTCTTTCAAATAAAGATTTCCATATCAATTCCAATCTCTATATACTATATATTTAATGTCAAATCAAATCATGATTTCTTACTTTTCAATATTCTCGCTATAATAGTATTATATTTATTTTTCTTTTCTATATTCTAGTTACAACAATATTCTCTTTGTTTTGGGGTGAGAAAGGTGTCTCGCTATTAAGTTCTTCTGCTAACCCATGCAATATTCTGTCATTTTTACATTTAATATATAACCTGGAGTTTTCGAAGGAAACAACTATGCCGGTGAATAATAATAGCATATGCATAAATATTCTTATATGCAAATTTGATTATTTTAGTAATTAAAAAGGCAACAAAAAAATCTCTCGCAGCTTATGAATCATGATAAGGAGACATTGGCAAAAGACAATGCACTTAATAACTGAGGTGGGAAGACATCGTAAGGAGACTAAATGTACAGCAGAGGATTCTTCACTATTGTAACTGTCATAGAACATCCATGAATCATTTCTTCTACTAGTTATCTTTTTCTAGGCTTATAAATTTTCGGCACCATTTTATGATATTCATTCCTGAAATTGTCATGTCTTTGCAAATCGGAATCGGCAAGTTTATTTATGTTATACAAAGCTTTTCTGGTTTAGTGTCGATTGGTTTAGAAATCAGAAGAGTCATGGTAATAAGCATGTTTACTTGATGAAAATGTGTTATTCAATCCATGGTGATTTATAATTGAAATTCTTTTACTCGCCAAAAAAATGATGGAAGCAACTAAAAGATATAAATGAATGCTGGGAAAAGGGAAGCACAGAACAACTGATGAGAGGGAAGGAAACGAAACTTACTAACGGAATTTGAAAAAGGGTTATAGATAATGAATGAAAAACAAAATAGAGTTTTAAGTGTCTACAGAAAAGAAAAGAAAAAAAGATGTAACAACGATGTTAATCGTAACTGGGATTCAAAGCATCTGGTATTTCTGCTTTCTGGATAACAAAATCCACTGTAGCTTGTAAATAACTCAGAAATATAGACAGAAATGCTAATAAGAACTCTAGACTGAAATGCACAATCTCACCAGCTTGAAATAAAAAACAGATGACATATTCAAGCAATCACAGCATGCTTCCTATAACAGAATTCAATCTACATGAACAAAATCACTGTATTGGAGTGTGCGACTATATAAACACTGCAATATATACAAGATGCTTCAAGTTCTTTATGCACAAATGTCCAACAAATGATTTATCAATGCTGATCAAGAATACGAAAACCTCATAATTCAAGAGTTATTAGTATGTTTCCAAATGAAATAATAGCTCAATCATGAGTTAGTTCCTTCGAGACATCAAACTCTCAACAGCAGCTGCCACTATCTGTATCATTTGCCTGGTTTTGTTTGAAAATATTTTTCCTTGCTGCAGTTGCACTATCTTGCAATAGGTTTGGAGTGTCTAAAATCTGCAGAAACAGTGGGTAAAAATGCTTAAATTAGAATATATACTGAAAATCCAGCTTTCTAAATTTCCTCCATATCATTTGCTCAAATCTACTTTGTCACAACCTGCTTACTGGATTATCTTGAACTGTTCTATCCTAACCTTAGTACGGAAAAAATGAAGAAACAAGGGAGAAAACCAACAATCCACAACTTTTTCTAGGAGCCTTTAGTCGCTTGCCAATAAAACACCTAATATAAATTGAGCCCGCTCTTCTATATCAGTCAATTGAGCCTGCTTTTGTATATCAAGAGTAATATTTTGAATCTTGATATAACTAACTTGAAAAACATAATAGAAAGGAAGGAATGACGACAAATATATTCTATGAATCATTGATCAAAATTAACTTTTTATTGTCCTCGATTTTCTAATACAACTGCTTATCTTGGCCATTCATGTCAACGGGAAAAAACATTATGGAAATGAAAAGACATCATTCGGATCTGGCAGTTAGACAATCAGCTCTCTTACAAAATATGATACCCCTACATAATGCAGTATGCTAGAGATGAAAGACTATTTATAAGATATACAAGCTATTCTCAGTAACTGAATCTTCATTTCACTCTTTCTGGAACTTCATATAATTACACTGACCTCAATTTGTAAACTGCTATTTAAAAAAAAATATGTCAATCTTGTGTAGACATAAAATAACAAGTGTTGCCCAAAGGGGTTGGATCCATTGATGAGAAGAGAGGAGTTTTTCCCCATTGGGAAAGGTCCAATTCCCATGAAAGCTTTTCTTGGAGCCATGGGGTCAACTTGAGGTTGTGGTCGAACATGCAATTGCACCTAGAGAGATTATGTTAAATGACCTCGTGACCCATGCACACAGAAGTGGATCAACACACACCCCCATGTCCTTCAATTTAAAGCCCAAAGTGGTTGGATCCATTGGGTAAGTGAGGATTTTTTCACCAATGAGCAAGGTTCAATTCTTGTGAGGGTTTTTCCTAGAGCCATAGGGACACCTTGAAGTATTGGTTAAACATGTGGTTGCACCTATAGAGATTATATTAAATGGTCTCGTGACCGTGCACACATAAGTGGATCAAAACCCACCCCTATGTCCTTCAATACATTTAATGAAGAGCAAGGAGGTTTTTGCGGGCAATAGTCAATTCCCACGAGAGATTTTTTTGAAGCCATAGGGTCACCTTGAGGTAGTGGTCAAACATGTGGTTGCAACCAAAGAGATTATATTAAATGATCTTGTGACCTATGCGGAGGGGTCACAGGGAAAAAAACCTGGGCAGCTTTGGCACACGGTTTTCTAGCCCATGGTTTTCTAATTTCGGTTAAGGAATTAAGGTTGTAATCTAATCCAAGTCAATGGATTAAGGTTTTGGATACCACGGAATCATATATAATGTATTTGTAAATGGTGAAGTTAATGCAATGAGAGCTAGAAGTGCCTCTCTAAACATTTGTCGGTTTTCTCTGTTAAGGGTTACCAGGGTAAATTTCTAAGTACTATTTATGAATGTTATTGTTTTCTTTCTATTTTATAAAGAATCTGTGCATTGCTATACAGTAAAGGTTTAAAACGCACATTGGGTTATGGGTTTGTTATTGTCCAAACCAGCAGTCCTACAAGGTCTTAGACTGCTAGGGAAGCAACATTTTTTGCATCGTTGTTAAGGAACAAGGTTTTCAAACCAAAGGGTCCCCAACGACATATACATCGGTAAGATTTATTGCTTTGTACTTTGATGAGGTTGTTTTAGTTTTATCTACTAACATTTCAGGATCTCATTTGGCAACTCCATTGAAGAAAAATAAAAAGAAGTGCATTGCAACTAAGTTTCCAACATTGGCAACTCCATTTTCCGATCTCTAGTAAGAACTTGTATTTTACATTATTAGTGAGTTTATTATACTTTGCACTAACTTGCAGGAGCTCACCTGGCGACTCCACCCGAACCACGTCAGATTCAAAGGTATAACACAAGACTAAACTCTCAAGGTGAGATCTTATACACTCTCGAACCTAAGTTATTTTATCGAAGAATAAACCAAAGGCTAAGAGCAAGGCAAGTAAATCAACGTTTACATTTTAAATCTCTTTTTGATATAAGAAATTTCTTTGTTGATCCATTTAATCAAAACATGGCTTGGTTAACCGATTGTTATAAACCATTTGATTTCACTAACATTGCGGGGTACCCTCGTGATCTCACAGCTTCCCTTAAATTGATACCCACTTTTAGTAGGGATCAATCTATAGGAGCCAAGGAATACTGGGACAAGTTTTCCTAGGGTGTTAATTTTTAAACTTAGCTATGTAACTGAGCTAAAGACTTTGCTTGATACTAGTATTGATTCTTTTGAAAAATTAAAGAAAGTTCTCCTTGATAAATGGGCTGAAAAGAAAGACATTAGATTTATTTTAAATGCACTTACATCCATTAAGAGGAAAGAAAATGAAACCATTGAAGATTTTAATAACAGATTTGACAGGTTTTGCAGGACATTTCAAATACTCATAAGCCTACAAAACAAACAAAGCTAACATACTACTTAAATGCTTTTCAAGGAATGTTCAACCTCCTCCTAAATAACAATCAACCTACAACATTGGCAAAAGCAAAGAATCTGGATATGAGTTATGAGATATCAGGAAAACCAGATACCATGACCCCTCCAAGGGATAAACCAGAATCAAAGGCAAAAGCATCCTCTTCCTCAAAGTCCTCGGATGAGCTTACTAAGTTGTCCAAGCAAATGAAACAACTACATTTATTATTCACGTGGGCTCAAACGAATGGGGAAGACAGGATGACGAGGATGGAAAAGAATATGCAAAACATGCAACAACAGTTTCAACCTAACAGATTCCAACCTCAATTATGTGGTCCACCTCAAAATCCAAAGCCGCCAAACAACCTGGATAGAACAAATACAATAGATTACCTATATCCCTACTACTACACTACATGTCACGCTTTGCACTCAGAACATACCTACCTTTATCATCAAGAGCAAATGAAACAACTACTTTTATTATTCACTTGGGCTCAAACGAAAGGGGAAGACAGGATGACGAGGATGGAAAAGAATATGCAAAACATGCAACAACAGTTTCAACCTAACAGATTCCAACCTTGATTATGTGGTCCACCTCAAAATCCAAAGCCGCCAAACAACCTAGATAGAACAAATACAATAGATTACCTATATCCCTACTACTACACTACATGTCACGCTTTGCACTTAGAACATACCTGCCTTTATCATCAAGAGGCATTATTAGAAGCAGTGGCAGAAAGAACAGGGCCATCATATTCGTTGAATATGATGTTAGCATTTGACTGGGGTGAGTCTAGCAAGAGAGCACCAGGCTCTAGTAGTAGGTTGTCTCAAGAGAAGATTGATCAGATAAACCAAAAGTATGGGTTAACATATGCACGCAGAAACAAAAAGGCCCCTGAGATCCCTCAGAAAGAGCAGGGGGGGCCTACATAGAAGGAAATACCAAGTCCAGCACCCCCAACTCAAGCATAGCAGAGAAAGATAGCAACCAACAATTCAAAGATTGATATCACAGGTTAGGAAAATAATGCTAAGGTGCTAGTCCCATTGGTCGAGATAGTGAAAATTCCAGTATTCAAACTGTTGGACATGTAATGCTTTGTGGTTGCATTATTTGTAACAGTATTGTACATATGAAACACCATAGGTGATAGGAAGATTTTTACATTGGAGAAGACCAACGGTTCCATCTTTGTGTATTTATTGAGCTTCATGCTAACAGAGTAATCATCCTGTGGTGTTATGATTTCTTCTCACTCCTGGCCTGACAGTGGTATCAGAGCCATGTTAACTCCATGAATTAATTATTCTCTTGGTGTTTCCTTTCCCTGAGCGAACAGAAAATGCCTCTACTTCCCTATTTGTCTCTCTACCCTCTGCGCTCTGATTTATTCTCTGTCTCTCTATTCCCTGGCGTTCAGTCTGTCTCTCTGCCTACCATCCTTTGCACAAACCCTAATTTGACATTGTCACTGCTCACCATTTCTGACTTCTCACTCAGAACTCACCAGTCAATCCATTCTAATGCTCGATCTTGTATTCGACAGCCTCTCCCTCCGCCAGTGATCTAAACCCTAATTTCTCCATCGTTGCACCTCATTCTCGCATTTTTTGTTATCCTATCGAATTGAAACCCTAAACTATAGCTCAATCGCACAGTTCTATTGCACTGTCACACGACCTCACTGACTCGACCTCACCTTAATACTATCGCCCGACCTCTGATCTTTCTTACGTTGTTGGTTATGGTTTGGGCCGACTCATTACCTATTGTTGTTACTATCATCCTCGGAAGAGTACTATTACTCGCTCTCGCTGGACACATAATCAATGCCTTCCCATAATTGAAACAAAGAATAAAGAAACCCTAAAAATCGAGGTCTTATATCTGAGAGATCTATGCTCAATTTGAGAAAAAAAATACACTCGCCTGAGGTTATCGAGAGGATCAAGGAACAACAATCAAAAGTATCCAGGTGTATTGCTCGCACTACTAGTGTGGAGTTATTGGTGGAGGTAATATCATTGGCAATTCATATGGTGCCAACGACTGATAGACAAAACGTGCTTCAAAAGGAGAATAACTAGTGGAATTGAAGGTAGCTCGAGACGAGACGTTTCGATGACAAATTACAAAATGTAAGAATGGTTTTGTTGCTCGTCATTCCTCATTGATCGAGCCATTCCTCACTGCTCATGAATTTGCATTACATTCCTGGTGTAGTAGCAAGATAATTTCGTTTTTTTTATTGGAGAAGCTTCATTATATTTTCATTTCCTAACATGATCGTGAAGGCAGAAGACAATGCATTCGCTCATATCCATTGTAGGCGTGGAGTTGACCGGCAAGGAGAATTATAGAGAATGGTACAGAAATATTAAGAGCACACTAATCTTCAATGACCTATGGAAAGGGATTTGCGAAGCAATGGCAGTCCCTCAGGACAGCAAAATCACTGAAGAAGAAGCGGAATCAGAAGAAGAAGCCTCAGAATTAAAGACAAAGAGTAGCATACCTGGTAGAAAACCTGGCATTCCGACCTCAAACAAAGAACATGAAATATGGGAAGACAAAGACCAAAAGGCATATGTTGTGATCTCTGCTACAGTAAGTGAGGAGGTGAGTCGTCATATTGCTTCTATTAGTGATTCTTATGGCGCCTTGAAGAGATTGAATGAATTGTATGACACACATTCTGAACTAGAATTCATACAACTAATGTTGAAGCTCTTCAACCTAGAGTTGAAGAATTATGACCCTATGGCTTTAACTTCAGAAATCGAAGCCATAATGCATGATATTGAAGCCACTGGAGTGAAGATTGGTGTCCCTTTCATGGCCTTCAATAAGGCCCTCTACCCTACATATTCTCACTACCTTGAATCGCTGCAAGCAAGTGGTCAAATGAAATCCATAACATTTGACAAGTTGGTGGAGAAAATTGCAAAACGTGAGAAATCCTTTGGAAAGAAATCAGCTCCTTCAACTAGCTAGATTGTTTACCTTGCTCAGAAAGACAAGAGTAAACAACATGATTCTTCCAGAGGAGAAACCAACAGAAGAGGACATGGACGTGGAAGAAAGAGTTTCAGAGGCAGGGGGATAGATCCAATCTTCATTGTACCCGTTGCAAAAAGAATGGGTCACATGAAGCAGATGACTGCAAAGTTCCATGGGGCAAGATTAAAGAAGACAAACAAAATAAGAAAGAGGACAAAGGTAAACCTACAGAACCAGCAAAAGGTAATCAACCTAAATCTGCCCATTACATTGTTGCTCACTGCAATATAGGAGTAACAGAGGATCTATTTAACATTGCATATAGTCCTTGGAAAGATGCATGGCTCCTTGACACAGGCGCAATCTCTCACATGACATTCCGAAGAGATTTTTTTGAAGACTTCATTGACAATGTTGATGGCATAGTGCATTTTGCAGACAAGTCCAACCTTAAACCTTTAAGACTGGGCACCATCAAGCTTAAGTTGCATGGACTCCCAGATTTTCTTTTGTACAATGTACTCTATCTTTCTGAACTACAAAGAAGCGTGTTGTCTCGTGTACACATCAAACAGCAAGGCCACTCTATTCATATGATCTATGGCAAAGTTGAAATAAGAAAGGGTTATGGTAACATGCTTGTTATGACCAGAATGGAAGATGGAAGACTGCTGACGCTGAATGGGACATCTACCCATACACACAATGCTACATACCTCTCTAATCACGGTGAAGGTATAATGTCATCTAGTCTTTTGTGGCATGCTAGATTTGGTCATATCAATTATGACAGTCTTCGTTTATTGAGAAAGAATGGTGTTTCTAGTCTGCCTACTATTCCTAGAAAACTGAAACAATGTGATGCTTGTATCCTTGGAAATCATAGTAAACAACCATTCCATGATTCTACTTCCAGAGTATGTAGAAAACTTGAACTAATTCATTCTTATTTGTGCGGCCCTCTGCCTATTCCTTTTGCAAATGGAAATAAATATATAATGTCTTTTATTGATGATTACACTAGGATGTGTTGGGTGTACTTGTTGAAAGATAAATCACAAGCTTTTGAAACATTTAAAAATTTTCATGTATGGATTCAAAATGAAGCTCAGTCTCTTATTGGCTCTCTTTGCACTGATAATGGAAGAGAATAT
>ML781711.1:293863-310402 GCA_009831015.1 Picea engelmannii
ATTTCTACAGCTATTAAAAGATAAGTATATCTGAATTATGCTTTAATCATGTTGAGCATGACTGCTCTGTTAATGTATCATGTTTTCCGCTGTGTAAATGAATTTGCTGTTGAATGCTATGGTTTGCTTAATTGCAGGAGTGAATTATATATTTTACTCTGAGATTTAAATGTGCTTAATTGTGTTAAATGCATGTGGTTATAATTCCTGTATCAATTATGTAAACATTCATGTATAGAATGGTAATTGAGGGGTTTGGAAACCTGGGTAGTGAATTGGTACACTACAAATTGGTATCAGAGCAAATAGGTACACTACAAATTGGTATCAGAGAAAATAGGTACACTACAGTTGGGCTCAGTGGCATAGTGTCACCGAGCACATCGAATTCCAAAGGACTAGGCACAATCCAAGGGTCAGATGATTCCAATGATTGATAAGGCATAATCGAGATCATATTGATGGCGGAAATATGATGTGCGGTAGGTGGAAGTGGTGTAGGGAAAGTACCCATGAGGCTAGAATCTTTCAATAAGCTAACACCAACGCTTTCATACGTAACCGGATGGTCTCCCAAAAAGGGAATGTTATTGGTAGCAGGGATGCGAGCGTCAGGTGTGCAGAAATCAAGCTGATCGATGGTAACAATTTTACCTTGATGGGGGAATTGTACACATTGAAACACCGACGAGGCGATGGCAGTCATAGCGTAGAACCAACTTCTTCCTAGTAGTAGGTTGTAATCGAGGGGAGCATCGACCACCTCGATGTCAACGGTAACAGTTTTTCCGCCCAACTGAACAGATAAGGATTGTAATAATCTGTGAGGATGAAAACCTCGTCCATCGAAAGCGCGTAACATGGTAGCGGATTTGTTAAGGGTAGGTGATTTCAAGCCTTTCCAACAGGCTAAAGACATGACATAGGTAGAGGCTCCCTCATCCAGGATAGTCCGGTGGATTTTTTGATTGTGAACAACAACATCGATTTGGAAAGCTAGCTGGTGGGAGAGTCGCGGTTGATGATCATCCAGATTAAACGTGAGGTTGTTTGATGACTCATGATCGAAAGCGCCGGCAATGGCTAAGAGCATTCGACGTTGGCTGGGACAGTGTTGTAGAACTTCCAGGGCAGACATAGCACACGGTGCTTGGGCCAAATCTTCTATGATATTATAATTTTGGGTAGCCCGTGAATTAGGATTGAAGGTAGATTTCTGGATGGTTCTCTTAGGAGGGTGTAAGATAGAGTCAAACGAGGGTTTCTCAATCTGGAGTGGCCCGGATGGAGGGCTAACAGATGGAGGGTTGACAGAGGATGGGTCTGGTGAAGAACCGTTAGCAGTCTTCAGTTTGTCAGGTTTAATTAGCGTGTCATATGTCGCAGAGCGAGTGGTTAGATTAACCTCGTTAAACATGTAAATGTGGGAACTTGTCGAGGCCTCATCATGGGGTTGGTTGGAACTGCCCCCCGATGTGGGGGTTTGTGCAACCAAAGATTGTTGCTGTGGAAAAGGATGAGTGAGCACAGCGGGTTGTGAATTTCCCTTGAAAATTTTGGCCACTTCATCGCGATGTGGACAATCTCGAGTGTAGTGATCGTCACCACAAATGAGACATGGGAATTTTGGTTTTCGTTGCAGTTTTTTTCCAGCAGCAGGAGTTTGCGGTTGGGTTTTGGGTTGTTCGTTGTTATTGTTCTTCTTTGGTTTTTTCTCGCTTTCTTCTTGCCCCCAAGTTGTTGTGAAGGGGTTGATTGGACCGCATTCACATCAGAGACCTGAGTTTGAGGGGGGGTAGAAGAGGGTGCATTCGAACTAGGATTAGCCATCGAAGCAAGTCGTTGAATCGTTCCAGTAGACTGGGTAGTAGATTGGGTTTTGACGGAGCCAATAACTCCATCCACATGTGAAGCAGACAATGGTTTGGATGGATCGTTAGTGGCATGGGTAGCATTCGGTATCAACTCATACAGAGTACCGGATTGTGAATAGACTAAGTCTAAGTACTGAGCTCAGGCAATGGCTTCTTCCTCAGTGACCACACCACCCATGGCAACATCACGAGTGATCTAGGGTAACAATGATTTAGTGAACCATTCTGCTAACAATTGGTCGGGAATGACCACTTTGATTAGCCTTCGTCGTCGTCTCCATTCATGAATATGATCGGAGATATGTACATACATTATCTGACAAAGGGAAGTTAATAGTTCGGTACCCGTCTCGTATCGAATGGGCAGTTGGAAGTGTGTGAGGAAGGACATGGCGAGGGAGTTGAAGTCGTGAAAATATGCGCGTGGTAATTCAATATACCATTTCACTGCGGAACTCGTAAGTGTTCGTTGGAAAAGACGCAAACGAATCAAATCATCCATGAGGGAGTTGGATGAACACCACAAATGGAAAGTCATCACGTGGTTGTTCGGGTCTTCTCTGGACTTTTCATCGAATTTTGGGATATCAGAAGGAAGTTTAGCTGGAATAGCTGGCCAAACCAGAGAATGATAAATAGGATCATTCATTAACCGAGACAAGTCTGGAAGATCCAGGGTAGCTAGAAAGGGTAGTTGTCGGTTAACCTGTGGGTAATGTTGGTGTGGCAGAGGGACACCAGTGGGGCCCATTATTGGGTTATGTGGATAATTATAACTAGTGGGCCCTCTCATGTGAGTTTGGTTTTGACCAAGGTACACAGGATTTGAGGTGTTTTGAGAAGCATGTGTCAGCGGAGGATAACCGGATGGGTTTTGCGGGTTAGGCATTTGTCCATAGGGAGGTTGTTGCGGAATTTGAGAATTTTGTCTGACTGAGAACTGTAGGTTTCCTTGAAAAAGGACATTCCACGGATTAGGTACGGCGGACACATTTTTTCCGTGTGGTTGATGGTAGACTCCAGATTGAGGCTACCCCCCAGCATGAGGGTGCCCTCCGAATGGAATTTGTCCTCCAGTGGGAGGATGCCCCCCAGCTTGAGGGTGCCCTCCGAATGGAATTTGTCCTCCAGTGGGAGGATGCCCCCCAGCTTGAGGTAGAGTTCCCAGGATTTGAGAATCAGACGTAAATGACTGACCGGTACCGCTGAGCGGATTAGGACCACCAAGACCGGTCCCTCCAGGTTGTTGGATAGGTATGGAACTTCCCGGTATAACTTGGGTAGTAGTTTGGGCAGTGGTGGCAGTGGAAGCATTTAGTGCCCTGAATCCAAAAGGGAGTGTAGGTCTTGGTGTTACAGGTGTGCCAATCGGAGCTTGATTAACCATCGCATTACTGGCGGGGATAGTCGGAATGTGCGGGACCATTGTAGAATGGGTCGTCTGGAGGGGAATAGTAGACCTTGGGCCAACGGACGGTATGTTCAGACCAACGGTTGGTGTGGCTGTAAAAGTGGTGGTACCGGTAAAATGGTTCTGAGGTACGGTGTAGGAAAAAGGTTCGTCGGCACCTTCCCCTGTTCCATAAAGCTCTCGCACCAAGCGTGGTGGACTTCGAACAATGTCTACGGTCCAAAAAGGGTCATCAGCTAAAGGGTTTTGAGAAGACCCAGCCGGAATGTCAGAAGGATTGACGACAACAAATTCTCCAGCAGAATTTAGGTGGAGGATACGTCGTTCATATCCCTCCAGAATGCGGTAAGCTTCCGGAGATTCTGAAACAATTCGAAAATTCTCCAAAGGAGTGGGAACTTCTTCTGGGGAAGTTGTAGTATTTTGAACCTCGCTCTATTGAGGAGATTCCTCCATAGAATGAGGGGGTAAAGGGGTGTTTCCTTCCATATTTTTTGGAGGAAGTCCCTGTAGCCTTCGCGAGTGGCGTGGAGGGTCGATGTTGGCGAAAAAGAGTCGGCGAAAGAGATCTATGTCCAACTACTGAAAAGAAACAGCACACGCTAAAAAATCTAAGAATCACAACCAAGCAAACAGGACCTTCTTTTGATGACCGTACTAGTTGGTGATGAAATCCAACATCGCGTGATCAAGTCCAGAAGGGGCGAGGATAGGGTGGAATAGTTACAATGGCGACTTGCTTAACGGACTTACGCCTTGGTGCAAGATTCCACGCAGTAATTGTGGATTTACCCTCCAAGGAGCCCGAGTGATTTTAACCAATGTCTGCCCCAGGTACAGTGAGACTTCCCGTCACCGTCACCTTGTGTAAGACCCTAAATATTATGGCCACTAAGGTTACCAATTCGCAGTCATCCCCTGGGCGGGAACAGTCGACAGTCCGATTTGAACGTACGGGCAAGGTATCGAGCCCAAAATCAACTAAAAGGATTCCATGCAGTAATTGTGGATTTACCTCAAAGTGATCCCCATAATACGATCTGACCACCACAATCAGTTAAACCACGGAGGGTTAGTCCCCTTAGCTCACCCGAATGCGACCTCGTGCGTAACCCCTGTGTGAGAGGGGGATCCCAGGCAGACTTATACGATAATTGGATTTGACTCTCCCTAACTCAGGATGCTAATGTTTGTTTTGGAAACTTTGGAGAGTTATCCTCACAGCCTAATCCAAAGTACTAAGCCTAGTCTATTGTTGGTGGAGGATCCTAGAAAAGAAAAAGTTCTAAATAATTTTTAATTCACGTTGATTTTATGGTTGTTCTTTACACAAAAGGTGTGCATGGAAGTGAAATGAATGGAATTATGAATCAGTCCCAAAAATGTATCAAATATGATAAGCAGACATTTCTTTTCTATGAACATCTATCTAAGGGAGAGAGAGAGTTCTTTTCACTGACAAGCACAAATAAGGAGTGTCCTCAAACAATTTTTTTTCTCAATCAAATCCTGATGTGATGCGAAAACTTCTGAGATGCCTTCTAACATGCACAATCAATCATGAAGATGCTTTTATTGTTTGCGTATGAATAATGATCAATTCAACACAATGTTTGTCTTGCTAATTATCTTCTTGTATGAATGAAAATAAAACAAGCACAAGCAAAAGTCATACAAACAATACACCCTTTCGTTACAATCAAAACAAAAAGCGAAAGAAAAGAAACAATCAAAGAGAAAACAAACTTCACACCCAAAAGAGAAAAGTTGAAGAACAATGATCTTGACTAAAATCAAGATGAAGAGGTATGTAGGCCTTTTATGACCTTCACCAGGTTTTTTGTTCAGTTGATGAGGAGAGAAAAACAATGCATGGGTTTCAAACTTCACTCAACAGAAAAACTCAATAACAATAGTGAAGAAGGCTACAAAATCCAAATAGTAAGATGTTCGTTCTTCAAAAAGACAGATGTCAAGGCTGAAAGGGAAGAAACATTGACTCACAAGGTTACCCAGTAGGAGAGACACAAAGGCAAAACCAAAAAAAGAAATTCTGGAAGGTTTATTGGCCAAAGGAGGGCTGGCGCTCTGTTGCCAAAGGCAAGGAGCATTATAGTGCTCTGTGCAAAGCTATTAGGGAGCGTTGGCGCTCTGTTAACACAGGGACAAGGGCGCCAAGTTCCAAAACTCCCAAAAATGTCAAAAAATTGTGATTCAATTTCGAAAATTAGGTTGAGTATGATGGGGTAGGGAGCCAATCATCTCATGAAACCAATCAAAAGAGGAGTGAACCAGGTCTGAAACAATCAAGGGGTAAAAACTAGGTCAATGAGGAGAAATCAAAACAAGGAGTTTCGATTTGAGGCTATCTCCCCAGTGGAGTCACCAGTTTCTGTTGTAGGAAAATCTCCCTGCGGATAGGTAGATTACCTCAAAGAGCTTGACTCTAACTCTAAGACAGAAAATGCTTAACATGGACACTAACTTCCTTTCAAATCTATCCAAACTAACATATGAGAAGGAAGGATAACAGAAGTACCTTTTTATCAACATTTGTCCCTGCACGCTCTGAGTTGCGCTCCGATCCTTTGCTCCTCGTTGGGTTCTGCAGAAAAACAAGATATGACCACTTCCTACTCTATTGATATTAGCCTGAAAATAGATCTATCTATCAATGATAAGTTCATGTAACATTAGACACAAACTAGAAAGAAACAGGCTAAGCGTGTCATATTAATGATAATAACGACAGCAATACTTACAATCGTATATGCGAATGCGACAGCTTCGTCAAGTCCCCTCCATCTAACCCTTGCCTGAAAGATCCACAGCCTGGATAACAGCAGCTTCACTGATCACTCTCTTTTGGATGACTGTGTGTTTCCTATAAGATCATAGGTTTCATGCTAGCAGTTCTTCCCCCCTTTCCACCATCATAGAGCCTGTTTATATAGGTTAAGAGGAGCTTAACCTCTTGAGTTATCTTTAGAAAAAGTGTGGGAACTTCCTCCTCAGATCAGGGATCTCTTGATGAAACCAAGAATTTGAATGCAACTTCCTTATAATCTTGAAATATCCTCCCCTTATTCTCCTCAACGGGTCAACTATTGCCTCAGATTAGGCAGCGCTCCCTTAAAAGGGGCATCAGAGCACTGTAGCACTCCCTAGGAAGCTTGAGGGGAGTGCCAGTGCTCCAAAAGTGGATAGCGCTCCTTCAAAGGGGTGGGAAAGTGTTATAACGCTCCCTGAAGCCTTGTAGGGGGGCACCAGCGCTCCTAAGACTGATATAGGGGAGCGCTCACCCTCAGAACCTTTGTTTCAGAGCTCTCCTCAGGTGTCAAGAGTTCTTTGACTTCAGTTAACCAGTTCTTCTTCTCTAAATCAAGTACATGAGATGTTTTAAGTGTCTCCTTAGTGTCGTCGGCATGGCAGTATGATTGAACATCGTTTGCGACACTTGCGAAAGTTGTAAGGAAGATGCGACACTTACGACAATTGTGAGGAACATGCGACACTTATCCATTTGAGTAATTTTGACGTGTAACATGGTGCCCCACTGCATTCATGGACATTATTAACTAAATTTACAAAACTCCAGAAAGAAAAACAAAACTCAAATCTAACTATTGTACAAGCTCCATCGGATTGGAGTGACTCCCACTCTTCTCAGTTTCGATATAGGTATGGCTTCAGGCGAGTGTCATTCACCCATCCTAGTCATAGCATACCATCCAGTTGTGTGAGTTGGACTGCTCTTGATGGTCGGATCTCTGCAACTATGAAGGGTCCCAACCAGTGCATGTGCATCTTGCCAGGGTGCGTCTGGTATCGGTTGTCGTAAAGTAACACCTTTTCCCCTTGTGCAAATACCTTGGTATTGATGTGGCGGTCATGCCAAGATTTTTGTCTCGCCTTTTCAACCGACTAATGGAAATCTTCTAGAAATCTGGTTTCTTCGAGTTATTGTAGCTTCACAAGTCTTTGTGCCACTTATTCTTTGTTTATCATACATGTGGCTTGTGCAATATACAGACTTGGTGTGATGAACTTTGTGGGCACCACTACCTCTTTTCTGTAAACCAACTAGAACAGTGTATATCTGTGGATTTTATTTGTGGTTGTCCTGTAGTCCCATAATACCACTAGAAATCTATCATCCCAGTCCTCTCAGTTTGCGCAAAAGACCTTTGTTAGTCCTTTTTCCAGGATTTTGTTGAAGGCTTCAACTATTTCATTTCCTGTGGGTGGTATGGACTTCTCTTGTGATGTTGAATCAGAGATTCAGTGGTAAGTGTTTCTATAGTGTTGTTAATGAAGTGAGCTCCCTGATCACGGGTTAGGCTCCTGGGACATCCGAGGTGGGTAATGATATTCTCAAAAATGAACCTAGCAGCTGTATCCATTGAACAGTCTTGTATCATTGCTGCTTCGGCCCAATAATTAAGGTAGTCAGTTGTGGTAATGATGTACCTTGCCTTTGAATGTTTGGCAGTGGGGTTGATGGGCCCAATGAAGTCAATTGCCCATTTCTCAAATGCCTATAGAGCTCTAACTAGTTGTAGTGGTAATTCATCTTGGCATGATAGTTTACCCACCTGTTGACAAATGTCACATGATCTAGTGTATGCTTTTGCATCCTTGAAAAGTGTTTCCCACCAAAGTCCTACCTATATAAATTTATGTGTCATTGTCTTTCCTCCTACGTGTCCTCCTGCAATTCCACTATGGAATTCCCAAAGTATATCCTACCTTTCATGATCTAGGACACAGCGCTTGAGGATACTGTCTAGTCCTATTTTATACAGTTGGTCGATGATCAACTGGTAATCTGTTTCTCTGACAACCATATGGCATTTCTAGGTTGCGGAATATGTTTCAGGGAAGGTCCCTGTGCTGAGAAAGGTTGTATGTCCTCCGGGTATTTTGGCATTGCCTCAATCCTGAAAAAATGTGCATCTGGGAGTTTATCATCGACTACTCTGCCACTTTCTCCTAACTCTAGTCTGGATAGATGGTTGGGTCCGACGTTTCATCATCCAGGCTTGATGACGACTTCAAAGGAAAATTCCTGAAATAACAACAGCCATCTGCAAATTCTTCCTTCCAACATAGGTTTGTTAACTAGGTATTTTAATGTTGAATGATCAGTAAAGAGTTTGAAATGAGATCCTAACAAATAGTGTCTAAATTTATGTAAAGCGTAGATCATTGCTAGGCCTTCCCGTTTGGTCGTTGTATAGTTGTGCTCTGCTTGCGACAGCTTCCAACTTGCAAAGTATATAGGGTGATCCATAGCTCCATCTCCTGGTTGTGTTAAGATAGCTCCTAAGGAAATTCATGAAGCATCCACATGGACGTGAAATTATTTCTCCCAATTTGGGAATATCAAAATCGGTGTTGTGCTGAGTTTTTCCTTAAGTGTTTCGAATTCTTTGTCACACTCAGGATTCCATCGAAATGTTTCAGCCTTTTTCAGGAGGTTTTCCAGAGGTGTAGTAATTTTGGCATATCTTCGAATGAAGCGACGATAATACCATGTTTGTCCAAGTGTGGAGTGCAGTTGTTTTCCACTCATAAGTGGCGGCATATTCACAATGACCACTAGTTTAGCTGGGTCTACCAATACTCCTTCTTGGCAGACTATGTGGCCCAACAGATTTCCATGTGGCACACAAAATATACACTTCCTAAGGTTTAGTGAGATTTTTAAATCTCTGCATCTGTCGAACATTAGCCTCAGTAGTGCTACGTGTTCCTTGAGAAGGATATATATTATCCAATCATCCATATAGACCTCTATGAACTTGTGGATAAACTCTCTAAAGGTTGCTATCACAATCTTGGAGAAAACTGCAGGAGCCTTCTTTAAACCAAATGGCATTATATTATATGCAAACGATCCCCATTCGGTGATGAAGGTGGATTTTCTCTTGTCCTCTTCAGCAATCCTAACTTGATGGTATCCTGAGAATCCATCCGTAAATGAGTATGCTTCCTTCCCTACAACCTGTTCTAGGACCTCATCGATAAAGGGTGTTGGGAAAGGGTCGTGCACACATGTAGAGTTAAGGCTCCTGTAGTCTACACATACTCTAATGTCTTCGGTATCTTTCTTGTTTTGAACGACTATCGGGTTGACCCATTATGCTTATTCTACTGGAAAAATAAGACCTAATTCCAATATATTATCAATATCCTTTTTAACTTTTTCTTTTCCTTTCGAGTTAAGACTGTATGGCCTATGTCTAATAGGCTTGGATATTAGTTTTATCTCAATCTTCATTTCTCCCAAAACTCCTTTGATTCCCTTTAATTCTGAAAAATTCTTAGGGAACAAATCTTTGTATTCTCGCAGTAAGGTCTGTATTTTCTGACTGGTTTTCTCATCCCAGTAATCACCCACCAGAGCTATCTTGGGTTTCTCTTCGTTCCCTATGTTGAGTCTCTGCAGTTTTAACGGGTGATTGTAGGAACTATCAGTCTGACTAGGTATGGTGTTTTGGATTTCCCTGTTTCCCTTAGTCTCTTTGATGGCTAGGTTTCTCGGTTCTTCTAATTCATCTAGGCTTTCTGAAGCTTTGCTAATATGATAGCATTATATAGGCTTTCCGGTCACAAGTAAGTGGAGTTTTGTCTAAAGCTCTTGGGTATGCTTGGGACATACTATAAATTCTGATCTCTTGTCATGATTGGCTGTAAAAAGAAGTTCTTTAATCTTTTGTAGGACTGGTTCAAGCTCAGGGTACTTACTTGTGAACGAGAAGTCTTTGAAAAATTGAGTTGCCAGTGTTCTCCAATCGTTGGTCTATCTTTTGGTTTCCTTATGTATAAACCAAGCTTTTGGAATTTGGCCTAGGGAGAGTTGGGGAATACCTGAACCCAGAAGAGAGAGGGTATCTCTACAACCTGCCATTGTGTCACACATTGTTCGATGTGTATTCTAGGGTCTGATTCTCTGATGAATAGTTGTGCAGCATGGGGGTCTGTCTATATCTCTAATTCTAGATTTTCCTTATTCCAGAACCTGTATTTGAGAGCTTTCTTCACCTCGTCTCAAGTTTTAAGTGCAGTTTTGTGCGTAGCCCACCATTTGGTGGGGTTGTTCTGGAAAGCGATATCTAGTACCGAGATTCATTGATCCTCTCTCACTTTCTCTTCCATTCTCTGTAAGAATTTGCCTAGGTCTGAGGTGCCATCATATACTGGGTGTTCTCTGACTTTAGTCCCAATCCATCTGGTCATTCTAATAGTTACGCACCTTCTTGAGAATCTTTCGTGCGAACCTTGTTTCCAACTATCAAAATCTAGTTCTAAGTCTTCGTCTGCTGATTGTATACTTCTCCAGCTTACTGATCCATCCACGGTAGGATTTATATAATCATTTCTTGTCCCATCTATTATGGTGTATAAATTTTCTAGGTCTTCTCCTTCCATATTATTGTTCGTTGATTTTGTGTACCTGGGTCCTACATATGGATCTAAAGGTTGAACTACTTTGGTTCTCGCATCTTCAAAAGTCATGGTGTCTTTCTTTAAGTCAATTATTGCGTAATTTTCGTAGGCCCAATCGATGCCAAGTAGCACAGAGTAGGGGTCCTTGTCTCCCATGATCTCAATGACTTCAAAGTCAGCCACTGTTTTTATTCCTGCTACATCAATTTCCACGTTCTCCAGTCTTCCTATGGGAAAGATATAGTATTGGTTTTCCATTCTTAGTCGAATTGGGGAATATGTCAGTCTTGGTTTTCCTAGGGCTTCCCAGGTTTTCTTGGGCAGAATGTTCACATCTGAACCTAGGTCTAGCATGACGTACTTAATTTCAAAGTCATCTAACTGGGCTACCAGTCGGAATTATTTTCAATTTCTTACTTTTCTTCATTGCACTCTTTGAGTGCTCTTCTCAGGAAGGTTAGTCCTAATCCTTGCTTCGGAGGTTTCTTCATGTTCTAAGACTAGGTACAGCACATTGTGCAACTTCTCTGTCAGTTGGTCATTCCCCATAATGTCAGAGAATAATTGAAACCAGATGTCAACTGCATTTTGATGTTGCTCAGGTTGTCTTGGTATGCCTGTAGGGTTTCTGGGTGCAGGGGGTGAAGAAGGTACTTGTGATACCTTAGGATATACAACCGGCTGAGGGGGGTTCTCTTGCGTTTCACAACTAGGAATGCTCTGGAAGGCTTCTATGGCATCTTTAAAGAACAGTTTTTGTTTTAGGGGGTCGTACCTATCTGCCTTAGGTATTTCCTTCTGAATCTAGGGTAGAGCATCAGCATCAGCTCCTATCCTCACGCCTCCTCGAGTGGCGATCTTAAGATTCAGAAATTGTTCTTTAGAAATACTTTTGATCTCTGAACTAATAAGGTTATTTCCTCTTTGCCCATGTCTTCCCATTTTGCAATTAGCTCCGGGTAGGATTTAGTTGCATGTCTGTTGGTTTTGCAGTGAGAACACCATGGCCGCCTTAGATGAGGACAATCTCTAGCCAAGTGACCCTACTCATCACACTTATAACATCTGCTCAGTCCTCTTCTGCCAATTTTTCCTCCTCTGAACTCTCCACCAGCTCCACCTCCTCAGCCTCATCCTAGTCCCTGAGGGTTTTCATTTACCTTGAATGTTGTACGATCTAGCATGTTTGCCAGTGCATTCAATGCCCTACATTGGTTGGTAGTATGTGTAGTAGATGCGCAGAAATCGCAATGGACTGTGTTTGGTACCGTCAAATATTTTTGCATGATGGGGCATTGTCTTGGTCCATGCTCGTGGTTTCGGAAAATATCACAATACTCCAATGTTAGTGTTGCTTGACCTCTTGGGAACACGTGATATGGGGCAGGATGGTGAAATAGTGGGTTCTTCGATACTTGTAAAACTCCTCCTATAGGTCCTGGTGGGGTTGCCAGCAGATTCTGGGAGGTCCCAGCCCTCTCCCTCGTGGGAATTCATTTTCCAAATGACCTTTTGTATAGCATCCAGTGCACCAAACCTGTGGTCATCCCAGTCTGGGTATCGTCAGTTCTTGAATATTTTCTATAAGGGTTGATATTTGTCCTTGTAGTTGCACTAGATTTGTGTCTATTGGGGGTCAGGTTACTCTCAAGCTTCCAAGGTATCCCACCATGGCTTCAATATTCATCGATTGTTCCAAGGCGTCTGTCAACGTGGCTATCCATTGTTCTGTTAGCAAAATCCGAGTGAGAGGTAGTAGCCCCTGAATGTACCATTCCCTTTGATGTTCTTCGTGGATTGGGTGTGCCAACCTCCCTATGGTATCTTTGAACTTCTGGATGTATTCCTAGGCTGAGTCACCTTCTCTTTGTTGGATTTTGTGCAACTCAGACAGAGCCTGTTGTTCTGACTGGGGCAGTTTGAACTCTGCTATAAACCTCGTCCGTACCTGGCCAAGGGTGAACGCTTGACCTTGCATCCCTGGCACTCCTGGTTCAATGATATTCATGTACCATTTGAGAGCATGACCTCTTAGGGTAGTTTGGAATTCGACCAACTTGTTCACATTTGGTGTCCCTCTAGATCTCCATATGTCTTCACACAAGAACCAGTGTTGTTCAACGTCTTCATCTCCCTTACCCCAAAATTCTGGGTAACGAGCAATCAACCCTCCCGCATGGTTGGTCATTGTTGATCCTGTTGTTTGTATCAATGTGAACCCTAATGGACCTACTTAAGATCTACCAGGGGATCCCAATATCCTCCCTGTACTTTCACTTCCTGGTTGTGACTAGTTAATTAATTGTATTGGAACAGAACTTGTATGAGAAGGTAGTATAGAACTTACTGCTTGTATTGAGGGTACTTGGGGTACATGTGATTCTGGGATGGCGCCACTGGCTTCGGGGCAGATCTCTTTGATCTGGGGGGTCTCTTTAGCTTCCACTAGGATGATCTCTTAGGCCAGATTCCCGATCTCTCCTATTATCAGGGTTGAATCTTCTCTTTCTCCTTCAAGATTCATGTCAGTTTCCTCCTCTCTTACCTTCGTGCTTCCTCCTTCTCATCCCATCTCTTGGGGACTTATTTCTCTCCTTGCTTCTCTCTCATTTAACCTTTGACTAGCCAGTCATTCATGTCTTCTCATCCTTTGCAGTTCTTCCATCTATATTTCTTCTATTTCTCCCGATCTTCCTTCTTTCCTCAAATTTTCAGACTGTCTTGTGGCTTTCTTGATTTTTCCGTGCCACCACTTCTCAACTATGGCGGCTCTCTTCAAGTCTTTCTCATCTCTTGAATCCATTTCTTGTTGTTTCCCCCCCCATTCGTCAAAGAACCCTTTCCCTCTCTTTATGCCATGACTCTCACCCCGTCTTGCCCTACCACAAGCGAGGGTGTTTACGTTGCCATCTCGATTGGGGACATAATCAACATCCCTTCCTCCACCAAGAAAGCTTTAATCCACAGGGGGGTCTCTCTTACAAGTCTTCCCCTTGGGCCTTTCTTGAAAACTTCCTTGGCTCGCGAGAAATACTAGTGGTTCTCAGCTGCAAATTTGATTATGTATCCTTCTATCGTAGTAGTAACCCTGAAATATAGGACCCTCGTGACTGGACAATATAGCCTCTGGAGTGATTCTAACTTGTCAGTATCCCACGCACAGATCTTCTTGACCCATCCATGGAACTCTGGAGCTTCTTGGAGTCTCTTGATCTAGTGAAAAAAATTCTTCTGAGAATTTAACCCAGAAAATTTTGTACTGGTCGCTTGATCTTTCTAAGTAAAAGATCACTTCCCAAGTAACTCCCACCAATTTTATTCTTAGTTCCACTTCTTAACATATGAAGGCGTTACAGTTTCTTTCCCATCATTGATCAATGCCAGATATGTGGATCGGCGGTAGCACTCTTCCTACAAGTTCCCTTTTAATACGGGTCCCGAAAATGGAAGCATTTTGTTGGCACGAGTTTGTTCAGACCAGGGTCCTTCTCAGGTTACCAACAAAAGGCACCGTGTAGTCTAGAGCACTGGCATTTTCATCCCCTCCGAAGAGAATAAGTCTCGCCCGAAGCACTGCCGATACAGATAGATAGGGAAGGGCAGGGAGAAGTCTACAAAAGATCCATAGAGTACTCGGAACTCAATTAAGTTCTTGCGCAATCAACATTATCATATCATAAACATCTAAATGTAAGAACAAAACCTACTGGTATTGTGAGCACCAGTTAACCATAAGAGCATCAATTATAACTCATAAGCTATACAGAAAGACTAAAACGTATAAGAAACCATGTAAAGACACATCAAATTTGAAAATTTAATTCTTCTTCATATCATCATCAAAGATCTTTCTTACATTACAAACTCAGCATTACATAGATAGTACAGTACAGACTCTTGGCTCCAGACCAGCCACAAAATACTGATTTCCCATCCAGTAGGTTGCGTGTATTACAAAATCTACTTCTTCTTGATTTACAATAAAACCTTGGACAATGCCCATGGACATTACTCTGAGTGACACAACTCAACTTAACAACATCAACTAATGACCAAAAATGAATGAGCGAACTAATCAACCCGTCAAACAATCAACCCTTTTTCAATTATATTATGTCCTATGTATAGTTGGGTTATGTCTTCTTGTCTGGCTTGCACCTCTTCTTGTTCTGTTGCAACTGTCTGTTGTTTAGCTGGTGTTGTGTTGGCTTCCGCAACTATTTTCTTTTTTTCTTCCTTCTGGCCTCTGATGGAGGTTATGCGACCGACACTTGTGCAATTCTTTCTCAAAAACAAAGGGCCCAACATGTATTAGCCCATAATGCAAGAAGATGTAGCTCAATTTATTAGAGGATGTATATTTTGTTGTACCATCAAGCCTAGTAATAGAAATCAAGGTTTATACCATCCCTCACCTATATCCACTAGACCCATGGATATCATCTCCGTGGATTTTGTGTGTGGTTTTCCAACAACCAAGAAGGGACATGACTATTTGTTTGTGGTATTTGATAGGTTCAATTCTTATGCCTTGTAACAACACCATAAAATGAAAAGAAGCAGCAAACATGTTCTTTGAACAAGTTTGAGTGCACTTTGGAATACTGAGGATAATCATCTTAGATAGGGATAATCCTCACATGTTTCTTTGGATTTTCCCTCAGGTGACTTAGAAGGTGGTCTAACAGGGGTTCTTCTTGGCAGCATATTCCCTAGATGCAAAATAACATACAAACAAAGTAAGAAGTAGCCTCATTTCCACACATGACAATAATTCATATGAATTTATTACTCCAACAGTATCATGCTAAATTATGCAATGAAGACTAATTTGAGATTGTTTATACTAAATCTGAGATACATACTAATTATAAATAAAGATGAGAAGAATTGAGAATTCTACTACAGGATTGTAATGTTCAATTAATCTCCAAGGGCAATTCTACCATAGCAAAATGCATTCATTCACGTTCAAATATTTTTATGTTATAAACATACCTATGATGAAACAATACTGAAAAATATGCAATTGAAAACAAAAACATGAACACACGCCATCAACTTTATCTTGAAAAACAATTCATTGTGTGCATAGATATTGTTATCATCCTATAAGTTATAGGGATCAACTGGTGACTGGGATATTATCTGTCTCTAGTGTTTTTTTTGACAAATGATTTTTCATTCTGCAAATAATTTGAAAAGAAAAAGAAATGAAAAAAGAAAAAAGAAAAAAATAAAAAAATAAAATAAAAGAAGAAAAAGAAAAAGAGGGCATAAAAGAATTGAAATAAAATCCCCATGCAATAATAGTAACTTGGTCCATACCTTTCAAGCATGGCCAAGTTCTTTTTAAATTTGATGTTGATAGGGTAGTGAATGATTTGGCTAAATAGTTTAATCTTAGCCAAAATGTCTAGGTTAGATTGGTGAATAAATCTAGCCAGACTGTCTAATCTTGGCCAGATAGCCCCAGGGTAGAGTAATTTCTTAACCCAACAGTTTAATCTGGGTTAACTATCATAGGAAGATAGGTTAGTGTGTAGGCTAGTTACTTTATGGTTGCATTCCAATAAAATCATCTTGATGTAAAAATATCGCACCATGTCTCAAAAGCCTAAAAGATAGTTTGGTCGAAGCCCCTTGGTGGTGTCTATTTGAAAATTTGGGAAAAAACCCATAAAATGCGTTTATCCTAAGTTTTCCCAGTGCATGTACTTTTCCTCTCCTAGTTTATACTCTCTATACATACCGATGGTCTTGATCACGGCACTCATATCTACGGTGCACAGAGCATTCCGG
>ML781711.1:310651-321781 GCA_009831015.1 Picea engelmannii
GGAATAGTTATCTCCCTCTGGCGGGCCCCCTTGTCATATGTGGCATAAATCTATTGGTCCCGAAGTCCCATCACCATCTTCCATCTGACAGCCCCCCGTCACTTATGGACGTCATCTTCCACTTGTTCCACTTGTTCCCGAGTTATGTCCCATCCCATAACTGTTTTTAGTCCCCTACCCACTTTCACTCATGATCGGCCCCTTATTGCAAATTTTACCTCCAATCCCTAGCCACCACGTCACCCGTCCATATTTTTCAAGCCACTTTCACCTGCCATATCACCCCCAAGTGGCCCGTTGTCCATTTATTACTAGATGACCTATCCTTTATCCAGCTAACCTGTCTCCCGTGCCCAACCGACCCCATTTTTAAATAAAACTACTGTTTTTCTCTACTTTCGTTGTTCACTCATCGCACCAGAGAAACTCATTGCTTTCTCCCCCATTTCATCCCGTCGCCTTCATCCACAGTCAGTCGACCCCACTAACTTTGTGTTTATTGCAGGTACCATTGCAGAAATGGCACCAAAACCCAGACAAGCAGAAGGAGAAGAGAATCGATTTCTCCCGCCTCCTGTCGACCTGGACAAGATCCCACTGGTCGAAAAAGACAGATTGATCACAGATACCAAATGCGATTTCGATTTTTCATACCTCTAGTCATGGCTTAGGGAATTTTTCCTGGACCAGAGCGACGAAATTGGACTCTGGGAGTCCAATTTACCCCTTTACCTCTTTCCCCAGATCCACCATTTTCCCGAGTTCGCACTTAAATGCCAAGCTCACTATATTCTCAAATAGAGAGTCGTCGTCTCCTCATCCGGAGACACCTTGTTCCTCATCACGCTCGAAGACATAGACCAGATGATGCAAATTCCCCGTGCCAACTCTGCGTCTCCTTTCAACCTGGAAATCCTTACAAAGTTGTATCAGAAGATGACTTTTCCCCAAAGAGCTCAAATATTCGATATTTTCCTTCCCACCTCCACTCAATTCCCTTCCACAAACCCCCCTTACTTGTCATCCATGTTCTCCACTAAGTGAAACCGGGTCATTTCTTCCCTTTGTGCTTTGCTAGGGTACTATTCCGACCAGTAGGTAGATGAGCCCATTCTGGGTTTTCTATCCATTTTCTCCACTGATGAAAAGCCCACCACCCAGTTTGATTTCAGCACCTTCTTGGCAGACAATATTCACAAATAGTTCATGAATTTTGACACGGAAGGCATGTTCAGATACTCGTCTATATTGGCATACATATTTGTTTTCTTTTAAGCAGATAAATTTAGTTTTTCCATGCAGAAGATGGAAACAGATGGAAGGCCTCAGCCAGTCACAGCATGGACCTCTTTGCTGAAGCATAAATCCACAGAGTATAGCTTCAAGGCGTTCATCGACCTTTTCTACCACCATGTGGTAAGCATGCTGAGCAGCAGGCCCGAGCCTCGAATAAATGACGAAGTCCAGAGAATCTTGCATCTCTCGGACAACACAAAGACCGGGGATTGGTACCTGTATCAAAACCACACCGAGATCAGAGTATTTGGGTGCGAGTTGGAACCCTACAATCTGCCCAAGTATGTGTCGGTAAGAATCTTTACGTTAGAGTATATAAGATAGATCATGAATTCAGATGACATCCATTTTGTATCCTTGAAGAAAAAGCATCAGCTTAGGATCAAGGGGCATATTGGCTCCTTCATCTGCAATAGTCAGGGTGTCGGAGAAGAAGCGGACCGGATGCTGAGAGAGATGAAGTTTTTCTTAAGCCTCCCATGGCATTATGATCCTTGCGGGATCATCTCAGAAATGCGGGTGAAGAACAAAAACATCCCGTACGTTCACGAAGCTAAGCCCGAAATTGAGAAATTCGCCAATCAGACTGTGTGGGTGCCTAACACCTTGGTCGAAGTGGAACAGCAGGTTCCCCTGACCACTGTGCCACCAACGACCACACCACAAGTCCCTAAGGAGAAAAGGCCTCGACAAGAATTATCTTCGCCTGTCATGGAGGTATCGTCTGAAGATTTCCAGTTGCACACTAAGAGGCCCAAGACAACCACAGTTCTCGGCCCTATGGGGGAGAAATAAGCCCCGCCTACCACAGTGGTCAAGTCTATCATTCCACCTTTTGGATCAAGCCTACATAAGGATATCACCCCAGCAGTGCCGAAGAAATCCTCAGAGTCCCCACTGGACACTCAGTCAAGCAAGACTGGGCCCAAGTTGAGCATTTTCGAGAAGTACGAGCTGATTAAGAAAAAGAATCAGACCCTTACTAGCAGTACTTACGCTCAGTTTCAGAAGCAGACGTCGACCGCGCAACATAGGCTGTTGTCTTCATTTGACACAGAAAAGGGCAAGATGCACATGGCCTTCCTCCAGGCATAGGTACCAGACCCCAAGGTGATTACAGACTACAAGAGGGCCACTTTCGAATTCCAAACGAAGGACGTGCACCCAGCAGATCAGATGGATCTGCACAAGAAAATAGGGGAGATGGTATTCCATACATTGGCGCATGCTTCCACTTCTGCAGCAAAATTACAGGTATCATTGAACAATGCTCAGACCCAACTCAAACTGGAGAAAATATCGTCCTTTGCGAAGGACAATAGAATCAAGACTTTGGAGGAGCTGGTCCTCAAGATCGGCTATGATCCTTCGAACATCAAAGCTGCAGAGGAGAGGATAAAGAAGAAGAATGCAGACATCGCCTCCTTGAGGAAGAAACTGAAGCTCCCGCCCATAGAGGACTCGCAGGTGAAGGAGATAGCAGAGAAAGAAGGCGAGAAGGATGAAATGCTCAAGCTTCTCATGGAGCAGAACGCACAGCTCAAAGAAATGGAAACTGAGATGGAGAGATTATTAAAAGAGAAGGAGAAGATGAAGCCAATGGAATTCATTCCATTGAGTGCCATTCCAATTTCAGGAGCAAGCACAGTAGCAGTAACAGCAGTCCCATCCGCAACCCCATTGACATCACAAGAGGGGACAGCCGACCTCGCCAAATCCATGGAAAAGATGAACCTGCAGGAGACAGAGATCAGCAGGCTTAAAAAGGAAGTTGAGAACCTTCAGGAACTCAAAACTTCCTTCCAGACCAGTCTCTCCAAGGAAAAGCAGGTAACAGAACAGCTCAAGCAGGAATTACAGCAGCTCCGAAAGAAAACAGTGGCAGGGAAGACTTTGGTTGAGATCAAAGAGAATGTATGGACAGATATCACAAAGTCCATAAATGAGATATGGCCCATGATCCAAATCATGTTTGAGTAGAATGAGTTGGTCCAGAGGAGAAAACAAGCTATTGAGAAGATCATAGTAGAATTGGGGGAGATGCCAACACAGGCAAATGATATCATCAAGTTCCTCAATTCTAAGACCAAAGAAGAGCTAGAAGAGTTGAAAATCGAAGACAGGACAGAGACCATCCTTGAGGTCAAAAGAGTTTTGACCAAGAGAGGATTAATGCTTCAACTGGAAGAAAAGGTTCAAATCATGGAACAGGGGGTACAAAGGTTCTTCAATAAGATTGAGGCTCTCCAGAAGAAAGGTCTACCTGGTCTGAAGGTTATTAATGATAAAATGATGACACTTCTGGATTACAAGAAGAGATTGGCTGAGGTTTCTAAGGACAGTTCAAAGTTTGCAGGCATACAAGGGAGCATCACCGGAAAAGCATACCTGGATACCCTTCAGTTGGACATCAGTATCCAACACGAGATTCGATACATATTCCTCACCAAGCCTACATTCGCCAAATATACAGAAATGGATGAAGTGTATCGAAGACTGCTCAAAGTCACTGTGCCTAGTCATCTCATATGGGAGGAACTCTGTGATCTGCTCAATTAGAAGATGAGTTTTCCAGCTCCAGTCACCTGTCCAGTCAGACGAGGTCGTGCAAAGGCTTCCTCAACGGTCTACCCAGAAATCTGCGTGCAGTTTCACCAAGTCACCAAGTAGTTCCGAGATTTAGGATATTTGTTAAATTAGTTAGGCTAAAAATAGAAGTAGCATGTCCTGATCATTTATGACAGGAACGTTTGTAATTTGAGTTATAAATACTTCACCTTTCAAAGTATTGAGGGTTGTTGATCTTTACACCCTGACGCTATCAGACTGTAATCTTTTTGAAGAGATCTTCCATTAATAAAAAGGAGGCACTTTACAGGATTCTTGTGTGTATTCACTGGTGATGTTTACTCTCTAAGTTGAATGTTATTCTTGGTTTGTGATCATATTGTTTTCTAATTCTAATCTTTAAGAGTAACGAATGTTGCAGGATTTATCTTGGATACCCTGTTTCTGACTCAAAAGATTTTAGTGTTTATCTTCTGGTGTTTTTAATTAAGAAATTCTTCACTGCTTCTTAGTTGAAATTATCTTTCTCATCTTTTCTTCAGTCCATAATCTAAGCTACTAAAAGATCCAGTGAATATATTATCTCGCCCTGTGGAAGTCTTCCTTCACGTTTCTGGTTGCATTTCATATTTTATTTAAATGTAGACCCCATAGCCCAATGGATGTGTAGACTGTCTCAACCAATTCAAAAAACACTTTGACAACAAAACCTACCTATTTCTTTACCTAGACTAATATCTAAAACTAGAAACTTAGCTAAATCATATAGAGAGATCCCTCTCTGAAGCTGGAAGGGCTAGATCCCATCTTTAAAAGTGGTTGGATAAAGTTACCTTTGTAGATTTCTTCTGTTTCAACCTCTAGGAAATTTACCAAGTGCTAACATAGTGGCGACTCCACTGGGGACAGAACTAAAAATTGATAATTTCACGTTTTCTTTTCCCTAAAAAGAAAGTTCAAATTTGAGAAGAAAGTTATGTTTAGAGGTTGATTAAACTTTGTACATATTATTTTCGGACTCACAAAACACAAAACTAAAAAATATACATAGAAAAAAAACCAAAAAGAGTTCTGGCTCCCAAGAAAGTTCACACTCGATCTCATCCCGACCCAAAACCTGCGATAGTAACAGATAACCCTGAAAAGTTGCTCAGGAAAAATACCTTATCTGAAGGTTCAGTGAGTCATATTCCCCTTCATAATTCCCTGTCCTTTTCAGGAAAACCTGTTATCTCTCAAAGCCCTGATCTCAATACCTTTCCACGGCAAAGCCTGGTTAGAACACGGTCTGACAGTTTTGTGACTGGAATCATCTTTGACCCTACTGTTTTTCAACCTTGAACCCCCGAAGTTCTGTCTCCCACGACTAAACCACAAATCACTCCCTCAGTACTATCCAATTCCTCCTCGTCCTCGTCTTCAGTCGCTACCTCGTCGATCATCCAGGTTGTCGCTCCACCTCCTCCACCCATCATGGCAGCTCGATATGCTCCTTTGGTGTTGGATTCACCGCTACATTCCATGCCCCAAGACTATCAAACAAGACTTCCATAGTTCGATGCAATAGGACCTTTAAACGCCCAACAACATGTTGACAAAATGAATGACTATTTTGACCTGCAAGAAGTTGATGAAGCTGACGTTCAAATGAGATTATTTTCCCAAATTTTGACAGGTGACGTCAAGAAATGGTACAAAGATTTACCTGTTGCCTCAGTCCCTGACCTTGTCGCGTTCCAAAGGATTTTTCTTGACAGATGGGAGGTAAAGAAAAACCCTCTCCAGATATTGTCAGAATACGAGAATATAAGAAGAAATCAAGGTGAGACGGTACAAGATTACTGCACCCGTTTCAATAACCTGTACAATGCAATTCCAGCCGAAATCAAACCTCCATAGGGCCTGGCGTTGATAAAATTCCCTGATGGTTTTGATGTCGATATGTCATACCAACTAAGAGAAAGAAATTCTACCACCTTGGCAGACATGCAGAAAAGTGTTATAAGTGTGGAGGCCAATCTGTTGGAAAAAAGGGCACATCAGAGGTCAGAAAGGAGAGTCGCGATCAAAGAAGAATCTTCCACGTCGAACTAAGATTCCAAATTAGATTCTTTGACCAGAGCAGTGGATAGAATGATGGAAATACTTACTATGTCAGACAGAAATCCTCCGAGAGAAAACCCACCAGCTCCCCAGGTTCAGAACCCTAACTTTAGGAGAAACCCTCCTCAAATCAGACAAAGAGATCCTAGGGATCAAAGAGAGTAGAGGGGTCCAGATCAACAGATCAGACCTCCCCTACAAGAAAACTATGCTGATGAAGGGGAGGAAATGATTGAGGAATTGGAGGACACTCACATCAACCTCATGGGCATTCACGACAACGAAGCGATTTTCCTTACCCAAGAAGAGCAAGAAATTTTTCTTCTCAACCAAACAAAAGTAAGTGAAGAAGCTGAAGATGCTAAACAACAGGCATTCGAAAATTCCATTTTGGAGGTACACTGGCAGTACAATCTGCGGAGTAAGAAGACAGAAGGGAGTTCCCCAAAAAAGATAACTGAAACAAAGAAGGTAGTCGAAACCAAGAAGACCTCTGAGCCATCTGCCGAGAAGATTCCTGAGAAGGATACTGCTGAGAAGATTCCTGAGAAGAGTAATGTCGACGCTCCTGTGAAGAAAAACCTTACTATTCTAAAGAGGTCATCACAGCCCGAGGTTTCACCTATTAATTCACCGAGTACTTCTGAGCAGAAGAATATGGTGGACAAACCAGAATTGATGAGCCAAGGTAGAGCTCCTACACCTTTCATCCTAGAGGGGGAATTGGCCAAAGTAAAAATTCCCATCCCACTTACCGAGTTGATGAAAAAATATGGTTATCGTTCACAGGTGATTAAAGCACTGACCATTGAACCTGACATAGGCACGAAGGCCTTAACCATTGGATCAACAAAACATTCAGACACTGTGAACCTTACTGATGATCAACCTGAGCTTCTTTTCAGACCTGAAGTGGATGGTCGAGATGATACTGGTGAGGTCGCTCCTTTTTATATCAGTCTAAACATACATGACTTAATCTTTCATAACGCTATGCTAGATTCAGGTGCTTCCCACAATCTGATGCCTAAAGCAGTAATGGAGAAACTGGGACTGGAGGTCACCAGACCATACAAGGATTTACACTCATTCGACTCCAATAAAGTTAGATGTATTGGTTTGATCAAGGACCTATGCATCACCTTGGTTCAGATTCCTGTGAATAGCATGGTAATGGACGTGGTAGTCGCAGACATCCCGTCAAAGTATGGAATGTTGCTATCCTGGTCTTGGGGGGCTAAGTTGAAAGGAACCCTGCAGCTAGATATGTCTTATGCCACTATCCCAGTTTTCGGGAAACAAAGAAGGCTATACAGAGAAACATTGATGAAGTACATGGTTAGTAGCCAAGAAAATCCGCACAACTATCCTCTCTACTCTGCGCATTCCGATATGGATTATTTTATCTTATACAATGATGGTGACACGAGAGAGAGAGAGATACTCAGCTGGTGGAAGATACATCTAGTCAAGACGAAGGCCAAGAAATCATCGAGGTAGCAAGGATAAAGAACGTGATAACTGAAGAGTTACCCGTTGATTTCTGGAGCATGGATTTTGATGGAGCCATGAGTAAAGAAGGAGCTGGAGTAGGAGTCTGGCTGCATAATCACAGAAACAGGTATTCAGAAAACCATTCTTACAAATTAAATTTCCAATGCACTAACAATATTGCTGAGTATGAAGCTTTGATGCTCAGTCTGAAGCTTTTGAAAAAAGTTGGTGCTAAACAAATAATGGTAAGAGGTGACTCTGAATTGATAATCAAGAAAATCAAAGGTGAGTACGCTATGAAACACCCACGTATTAGAGCTTATAGGAACGTTGTTCTTGATGCCTTGAGATGTTTTACTGAAGTTGACTTGCAGGTAATGCCAAGGGGACAGAATATTATGGCGTACGGATTGGCTACGTCAGCAGCCACCTGTAAGATTCCTTTCTGCCCGAATCACCCATACACCGTCGAGGTGAAATGCAGACCAACCGTTCTCGACAATATCAGGTACTGGCAAGTGTTTTGTAATGATGATCAAATCGAAGACTTTCTGCAGTGTAAAAACGATTTTGAATGTACAAATATAGATTTAGAGAACGAAGATGAAAATATAAATAGTTCTGATTTTGAAATTGATAGTGTAAATACCGTAGATTCAGGAGAATTAGGTGATGACAAAATGGACGCTGGTGTTTTACAGTTGAAAAGAAATGTTTTTCCTAGAGGACTTGTTTGACTTTAACGACGTAGCCAAAAACCCAAAAATCAAAGCCCATGGACAAGAGGTAGAAGATTGTAATATAGGGACTGAAGAGAAACCTAGGATAGTCAAACTGTCTAAATCATTACCCCCAGAGAAAAAACTCAAATACATTGAGTTGTTCAAAGAATATTCGGATGTCTTTGCCTAGGGCTATGAATATTTGAAAGCTTATGATACCAGCATCATACAACACAGGATTCCAATAAAAGAAGACCAAAAACAGTTTAGGCAGAAACTTAGGAGGATAAATCCCAAGTTGATACCTCTGATAGAAAAGGAAATCAAGAAAATGTACGATGCCAAGATCATAGTTCCGTTGCGTTTTTCCAAGTGGGTCTCTAATTTGGTCCCTACACGTAAGAAAACCGAGGAAATCAGACTCTGCATAGATTTCTGAAATCTGAATAAAGTCTCCCTGAAGGATAATTACCCCTTGCCGAAAATGGACCACATCCTGCAAAGGGTGGTCGGGTCCAGTCGAATTTCTCTGTCGGACGGTTTCTCGGGTTACAATCAAGTCTTAGTTCACCCAGACGACCAAGACAAAACTGCTTTCACCACACCTTGGGGCACTTTCATGTATGTGAAAATGCCTTTTGGTCTGATGAACACAGGAGCCACATTCCAGAGGGTGATGGATATCGCTTTCGTGGAAGAATCGGGAGAGTTTATTGTTGTCTATTTAGATGACGTAACTGTGTTTTCCCGATCTGATGATGAACACCTGCGACACCTTAGACGAGTCTTCGAGAAATGTAGAAGGTTTGGGATTTCTTTAAATCCTAAAAAAATCCTTTTCGGGTTAGAAGAAGGCAAACTGCTAGGACACATTATTTCCAAAGATGGAATCAAAATAGACCCCATCAAAATCGAGTCCATACAAAAGTTAGAACACCCCAGGAACCTCAAGGAACTACAGTCTTTTATCGGGAGAATAAACTTTCTACGGAGATTCATTCCCAATCTGGACGAACTCCTTAGAAACATTACAAATATGCATAAAAAAGATGTAAAAATAAAATGGGACTCTGAGTCCAGACAGTCTTTCTAACAAGTCAAACGAGCACTCACAGAGGCCCCTGTCTTAATCAGTCCTGATTTTACTAAGGATTTCTATCTTTTCTCTTTCGCTTCCGAACATACTACAGCAGCGGTATTATTGCAAAAGAACAGTGAAGGTTATGAACAGCCCATAGCTTTCTTTAGTAAATCATTGAGAGACGTTGCTCTAAATTACAATATAATGGAGAAACAAGGTTTTTCCTTGGTGAAAGCTATAAAGGACTTTAGAGTCTACTTTCTTCATTCCCACACTATAGCTTATGTTCTGAATGCGGTAGTTAAAGACATTTTGACATAGGAAAATCCTGATGGAAGAAGGGGAAAATGGATTGTTGTTATTTTGGAATACGATATAGAGATTAAGTCAACAAAACTAATCAAGGGTCAAGGCCTAGCAAAATTAATGGCTAAATCAAATTTTGATGCTCTTGACATTAATTTTCTAGATGCAGAAGATGAACAGGGCGAGATGGCGACTCCAAGTGTGAGAGAGGTTTTTCTAAACTCTCCATGGTATGCAGACCTTATATTCATTTTACAAAATTTACAAGCTCCCCCTGGTTTGACTAAGATAAAGCTAGATTTTTAAAGTTGAAAGCTTTGAAATTTTGTATTCTAGAAGGAAATTTGTATTGGAAAGATCCTGCAGTAATTCTGTTAAATTGTTTACTGAAAGATGAAGCTGATAAGGTGTTACAAGAGTTTCATGCAGGGGAATGTGGTGGCCATTTGAACTGGAAGGTCACAGCCAACAAAATACTCAGAGCTGGATTTTATTGGCCCACCCTGTTCGTCGATGTGCATTAGAAGGTAACAACATGTCACCAATGTCAACTGTTTGAAGGCAAAAGGAAACTCCTTCCTCTACCTCTGAAACCGATCTCAGTTGAGGCCCCTTTCCAGCAATGGGGACTCGATTTCATTGGAGAAATACACCCCCCGTCTTTAGGCCAGCACAAGTGGATTCTCATTGCCACCGATTATTTTACCAAATGGATCGAGGCAGTACCAAGCAGGCAAGCCACTGACTCTGTTATTATCAAATTCCTTGAAAATAATATTTTGTCTCACTTTGGATGTCCTAGAAAGTTTATAACTGACAATGCAGCTGTCTTTCGGTCAAAGAAACTCATAGATTTCTACAACCAGTATCACATTGGTTTGGGGAATTCCACAGCCTACTACCCTCAGGGGAATGGGCTGGCGGAATCTTCAAACAAAACCTTGGTAAATATCATCAAGAAAACATTGCAGGAAAACAAGAAATCATGGCACAACAAATTGGTGTTTGCATTATGGGCTGACAGACTGACCACCAAAAGGTCGATTGGTATGTCACCATACCAGCTGGTCTATGGTACAGAGGCAATTTTCCCCACTTCTTTAGGAGTCCCTGTCATGAAATTGCTTCAAGATATACAAGTTGAGCCAAATGACTCACAGAGAAGGATCAACCAGATGATCCATTTGCAGAAGACTAGGGAAGAAGTTTTCAACAAGACTCAGGTAGTCCAAGGAAACATCAAGAATATCTTTGACAAACGAACCAAGGAAGATGATTTCGAGTTAGGAGATTTGGTGTTGAGATGGGATGCCATAAATGAAGATAAGGGAAAGCATGGAAAATTTGACAATCTGTGGACAGGACCATACATGATCCAAGCTTTCAGGGGAAACAATGCTTTCTTGCTAAACAACTCTGATGGGACAGATCTGCCAGGAGCACCTGTGAATGGCAGAATGCTGAAACATTATGTGCCACCTCAGTAGAAGATTCGAGTTTCCACTCTCCATTGTACATACCATTTTAAGTTTCATTTTTCACTTGCATTTTCTGAGTGAA